>JAYKKM010000034.1:1775000-1865000 GCA_035772405.1 Chrysogorgia sp. JL179-B06 | reverse complement strand
GGCGAGGGGATAATATATATATTACTACTACTTCATTACATCTCCTTAGGACTTTTTAGAAAATATATCATGTTATATAATATTTAAGACCAGTAACACGTGTGGTCATGTACGCAATTAGTTTCTAACACTGATATATATATATATATATATATATATATATATATATATATATATATATATATATATATATATATATAATATATATATATATATATATATATATATATATATATATATATATATATATATATATATATATATATATATATATATATATATATATATATATATATATATATATATATAGATCAGATGAAGGGCTCCGCTCGAAACGTCAGTATCTCGTCACTAAATTATTGGCAGTATACCACCTTTTCACTTTGCTATATATTAAAAACACTGTCTAGGCAGCACTTTACTTTTTTACTACTCTCTCTCTCTCGGAAAGTATGCCAAATGCTCTCACTGGTAAATTGAAATCGAGACCTAACTCAAAAATTAAAAAGTCATTGCAGAAAAAGCTAGACGACTGCAACGTTCCAGATAAGTTTATGTATGTCCCATGCTTATGTCTCAATACGTATGCCGAACTCTCTCGAACCCCTGTATTATACGGATCACCTTGCATCGATATATACAAGTTTTTACATAAAATATGTATGTTTCCTTATGTTTTATATAGTATATGAAACGACGTGTGCAGTACAAGTGAACAAGTGTCCAGGGAGAAAAGTTATATAACGTCTCAAAGTGCGCGTTGGACTCAGCCATGTTCACGCTACACTCTGCGTACTATCGGTGTTTAATATTAGCTATCCAACAAAACGGAAGGACGTTTATTTTTATAGATTCGGTTTATTCAGAAAGGCAGTTGTAAAAGGATTTGGCAGCAAAAATGTGTTTCTGTTTCACATATGCTTGAATAATACATGATATATTTTGTATATTATTTGGATTAATTTGGTACATTATTTTATAAAATGTAATATACCTTATTCCTAAATGGCGGCCAATTTAATATTTTTTTAAATGCCTGGAGTAAATTTTATCCCTATAAATTACCGCCTCGTTTGGAGTAACTTTTACCCCTATAAATTACCACCTTGTTTGGAGTAACTTTTACTCCTTAAATCTTTACCCCTTTGTAAGGGTTAAAAACTACACCAATTTGAGAGGGGTAAATGTTACCTGCTCTCAAAATTTACCCTTCAAAATTGGGGTGTTTGTGCGACAAACATTTACCCCCACTTTTCGGAGTAATTTTAATCCCTAAAAATTACAGTGTTATGCATTCATGTTTAAAACCATCAGGAGCCACCTTAATTAAGTGTAAATGCCAAATATTCTCGTAATAAACCATTCGCTTCATTCATGGCATTTCCACCATGGTCGTACATGTATATACTGAACTTGTAGCCAAGCTCCCATAGTTCAGTTGGTTAGTGTGCTGGTCTACTGTATATTGCCAGGGTCGCAGGGTTCAATTCCCAGTATTATCTAGTTTGAATTAGTTGGGAAAATATTGAAATAATATGTATCCCCCCCTGTACCGTAACTTAGAGAGTGAGATTTTACATTGTATTTGTCAAGTTTTTGTATGGCATATTGAAGTGATATGTAGTTTCTTGTCACCGACACAATGTGCTATTTGCACATAGAAATCTATTACTGTAATTCATGAAGACTTCCAATTTATTGTCAGCCTTATTTGAAAATATATTCTGGCCCAGTCATCAGTCACAGAAAAAAGCAAGGAAGGCCACCTGCTCTGATATGTGTGAAGGTTAAACTAATAATTGGTCAGAAATTGGCTATACGGTAATTAAAAAGTTGAAATTGGTAATAATTACATTACTTTTAAATTGTGCTGCTACCATCAGCAAACGATTGATTCACTAAGATTATAATAAATATTAGTGCCCACCACAAAACATGGATAAAAGCCAGGATATACAGTAATGTACGAAAGGGATTCTCAATTAATGCTCAGAGTGCCGATAACTTACTTTAGCTAGGACTTTCCTTTGTAAAAATATGTGTTGTTATGTGTTTAAATTTTAGGTCTATTTGTGACAGACCACTAATAGTGATTAAGCACCAGTTTTGAAAATCAAAACAATGCAGAAACTTTGCGGTTTTCTGTATTTTCATATTTTAAGTTTGACTGACTAGTTTGTTGCTACTAAAACAATTAACTTGTGATGAGCGTTAGACAACTTGGCTTGCATAGAACACTTGTGCCTTGTTGTCTAATTGTTAAATTGACTGGTACCGTATGTTTATCTGCCTAATTTATCACTATGGTTCTGGATTATAGGTCAATGTTATAGGTCGAGTGAGGGGTTGATTATGCATTCCCATCTCTATTACTTCTCTTTCATTATTTCCTTTCAAATGAAAAAGTAATTAACAAAAGCAAGTATTTAGAGCTACCTCTTCACTTGAATTTTTTAAAAATACCTCTAGAAATATCTCTTTTATACCTGTAGGACTATATATCCCTCTTATTAATATTTTAAAATTTAAATATTTATTTATTTTCAGCTCATGTGCTGAAGCACTTCTATAAAGCAACAGAATACACCAATGAGGCAACAATGGCATTATGGCACAAACATGGAGAAATGAAAGGCATGCAATTGGTAGGAAGATAAAGGCTGAACAAAGTTATTGAAACAAAACATTGATAATATAACTGAAAATTTCATGTTTTTATAATGTTAAATCTTCGTTTTATACTAGGGTTGCATTGCAGGCAAGTCCATTAGCTGTACACCATATGATGATATCCTTGATACAAAGTTTGAGTTTTGACAGTACAGAAAGTCGATCTTGTGAATAATTGATGGTTGCGTATAGTTGGGTATCATCAGCATACATCATACAGTCAATATTATGTGCGTTGATAACATCCTCTAGTGGAGCGAAGTACAATGAAAATAAAAGTGGACCTAAGACATACCCTTGTGGTACACCATACTGCAGTACTCTGTTGGAAGATAAAGTGTCTCTCACAATAGTCGACTGTGTTCCCCAATGAGGTATAACCGATATCATACCAATACTGTGCCACTAAACCCATAGCAAAGGTGAAGCCTTTATAGAAGTAGGGTGTGGCCAATGGTGTCAAACGCAGATGACAAATCCAATAATACCAATACAACCTCGTGGCGTGGGTCAACAGAACGAAGAAAATAATTTAGCACACGTAATATTGCCGTCTCCGTGCTACAGTATGGAACTGTCTGTACGCAGACTGTAGTTTAGCAAACAGGCCTCTAAAAGATAGTTTTTCGTCTCAGTAGCCGCAACCCGTTCAAGTGATTTTGAGAGAAATGCTGAGCTTGTGAATGTAGCCTTCGACAATGAAGTGTTTATGATGTTAGTGATTGGAGTAACTAAAAAACAAAGATACTGCTTTAATACGCATGTAGGTATTGGATCAAGGGAACAGGATATTGATGGAGATTGTTTCACTATTTCACCAACAAACAACTCGGATTCGTAGGTAATTTCAGTGTACGAGGATGAACACGGTGGCGAGTTAATTGTTATAGAGGTCTGCAGATGACAAAACAGAACTACGAAGGCTACTTTGATCCAAAGCGATTTAATCTTGGAATCGTAATAGCTACTGAAAGCCTCGGCCAGAGCTGGAAATGAGTCATGTGACGGCAGAGGAGCGACCGCTTTTACCGAAAGAAACCATCAATCATACGGAATAACTTATTGTTATCGGAACCATATATCTTTGTCTTTCAATATAATAATCCGTTTTCGCAACATCAAGTGCAGTATATACCCGGCATTGTTCTCTGCATATCAGACGGTGAACTTCTAGTCCGGTAGATAGGTATTTCCGTTCGCATTTGTGCTTCTGCCTCTTCATAGTTCTTAGCGTATCTGAAAACCAAGGTGCGTTCGGACGCAAGGTGACTGTGCGTATTTGTTCAGGAGCATGCATATCCAGGAGTTCACGCACGACACAATTATATCGTTCTGTAATCGTATTTACATCTTCGCGAGGGGAAGAATACAGTGGTGAAGCAAGTATATCCCCTTGCAGTGACTTAGAGTCGATGCCGCGCATATCACGACGCTTTATAAGCTTTTTGAGGAACGTGGCTTAGGGAGATCCAGTATACAAATAACAGCACTATTGTCTGACGGTCAATCTGACGACATTTCTAGAGGACTGCAGATGATAGACTCCTCCAGGCGGTCAATAATGAGATCTAGTGTATGACCACGATTGTGTGTGGCACCAACTACTCTTTGCTGTAAGCCAGCTGACTCCAACAGACCAATAAAGTGGGTTGTATCATTGCCATTATATGGAAATTAAAGTCCCCAGAAATCAGTAGATGCCCCGGATCAACTGCTAGTTCCTCTAACAGAACAGAAAATTAATTAAAAAACGATTTTGATGTAAGTTTATTATTTTTAGAAAGCGGGGGCGATATACAATTATGAGACGGATAAGCGAATTATTCGAGGTTAATGAAAGGTCCATATACTCCATAGACTTAAACGATATATAACGTCATTTTTCTTTACATTGACACCCTTTCGGAGAAGTATTCCCACACCACCACCTTTCCCATCTATTCTTGGTGAATGTATAAAATAGAAATGCTGTAAAGTGTTAGTTCTTCAGCAAGGTTGTGTTCGTTGCTTCGTTTTTGTCAGAAATCCGGGTTTCAGTTAAAGCTAGAATATCCAGACTCTTAGAAATTATAAAATCGCAGATGGAGGCAGATTTTTTATTTAATAAGTGGCCATCGTAAGCGCGGCATACATTTACTAAGTTTTTCAGTCTGAATATTAATGATGTTATTCATATTTCTGGTACGATGCGTGACTGGAATGTGCAAAGGACGCATGATTGCTCTTACTAGGATAGGAAGATGTTGACTATTATTCTGGGCAAAATTAATATTCAAACCTGCATTCGCTGCCGGTAAAATGGAAATGCAATTATGTAAGTTGTATTAAGTTGTGTGTTACATCGCAAAGCAGAAATCCTTACTAGGATTTGATTATATCTCCTATAGACAGTTGATAATCAAAATGATAGTTAGCTTGTCTAAAATTCAGACCTGTGCTTGCATGAAATATATTGTGAAACAGAAGAATAGCAGCAGTCCTGTAGTCAATATTATAGCTCACGCCGTCAGAACACATCATATTGTTCTCCTAATATCAACCAGTCGATTCCTGTGTAGTTATGTACTGTACGAAAAATCAATGTTGTTGAACACTGTTGTTTATTTTGCGAAATTTGTGGCTTTCCCGTCACTATTGATGTTGCACATGACATCTCGTAACGGAAATAAGTACAGTAGTTCTATATTTTAAGAATATATTTAACATATTTAACAAATTATCATTTACTTACAGCTGTTGGAAGTTTGGTGTATTCTTTAACAGGTTCTCAGGAATGACAGATATTTTGTTGCCATACAACCATCTAAATAGAAAAACAATAAATGTCAAATGTATATTAAACACCGCACAAGAATAAAACGACTTGTTAAAATAACCAGTTGAATCAACATTTGAATTACCGCACTTATGTGTGCAACATTGACGCACGTATAATTAAACTTTGACTCAAAGTCTAATATTTTCCTTGGAACGATCGTTTGAAATTTGTGTAAAACGCCGAAGTTTGTTGAAACAGTGTATGAAGCGACACCGTCAACATCAGCTGGGTTTGATAGAGCGTGACCTTAGTTATGAAACATTGTATGAAATTTGTGATAAGTTCGTCTACATTCGTTGAGACAGTGTATGAAGCAACAACAACAGCTGGACTCAATAGAACGCAACTCTAGTTGTGAAATGTTCTGAAATTTATGATAAGTTCGACGATGGTCGTCGAAACAGTGTATGAATCGACACCGACAACATCAGCTGGGTCTGGTATAGGGTGTGAAGTTGATTGTGGGTCGTTGTATGCAATTTACGATCGTCTATATGTTCGTAGAAACAGTGTATGAAGCGACACCAACGACATCAGCTGGGTCTGGTAGGGTGTGAGGTTAATTGTGCAACGTGATATGAAATTTGTGATAAGTTCGTCTGTGTGGTCGTTGAAACGTTGTACAATTCAACATCGATGATATCAGCTGGTAATTGAAGTTGTAGATGTTCTCCTTGAGACGGGGTACCGGCACGATTTCAAATTTAATATGAAATATATATATAAATATATATAATAAATATATATATAATATATATATATATATATATATATATATATATATATATATATATATATATATATATATATATATATATACAAACATTTTAAGACCAAACCGGGATCAATTGCGAAAAATGCAACTTCAAGGCCTTCGGCTGGTATTTAACCCGCGATCCTGCCATGCTAGTGCAGTGCTCTGACCACTGAGCTACGGAAGCCGTTGCCGAGAGCACTAGCATCGCAGGGTCGCGGGTTCAATTCCAGCCGGAAGGCCTTGAAGTTGCATTTTTCGCAACTGGTCCCGGTTTGGTCTTAAAATGTATGTATTCCTACATTCGAAATTTTCCTTCACCATAAATCCTTACAACATGTAGTTTGATCGAATGAAATGCCAAATATTGCCTATAATATACCCAGAATATTATCCCGGCATTGCCACCACCATATATACATAACTCGTGACTAGGCTCTCGGCAACGGCTTCCGTAGCTCAGTGGTCAGAGCACTGCACTAGCATCGCAGGGTCGCGGGTTCAATTGCAGCCGTAAGGCCTTAAAGTTGCATTTTTCGCAACTGGTCCCGTTTTAGTCTTAAAATGTATGTATTCCAACACTCGAAATATATCCTTCACCATAAATCCTTTCAATATATATATATATATATGGATCTGACTTTTGGAAAACTGTCGAATTCATTTTTAAGAGAAGCCAGATTCTTAAAAATGAATTCGACAGTTTTCCAAAAGTCAGATTCATTTTTGGAATCTGGCGATTTTCCAAAGACCCATTTTTCGGAATCTATATGATTTGGGAAAGTGAGATCCATTTTTAGGAATCTACACGATTTGGAGAAGTGTGTTGGTACCCCCATGTTCTTTGTGTGTGTACTGCCATGGTTCAGCCGTGTGTATGGTTTTTAGGTCCCATGTGTTGGTTAAATTTGTGGAAACCATATATTAGGTTTTTGTAACTGCCATGGTTCAGCCGTGTGGGACCTGTTGGTTGGTATTAAGTTGGTTAAATTTGAAATTGGTTAAATCACTTGGAATATATAATGACCAAGACAGCTGTGTCGTTTATTGTACAATCTTAGATAACACGTGTTGTGTGAAAGAAATATGGCGTAGTGACACAGCTGTGTCGTTTATTGCGCGATAAATAAAGTGGCGTGACCACTTGGAATACGTAATGCCACCTGTTGGTATGCAAATTAGTCAATGTTGTTAGCCAATCAAAAGAGCGCCATTTTGCTATCCATTTGGATGCTTAGTTGGATAAAATATTTGCCGTGGACACTGAGTGCGATATTAATTGCGGCCACCTGTTGGTATGCAAATTAGTCAATGTTGTTAGCCAATCAAAAGAGCGCCATTTTGCCATCCATTTGGATACTTAGTTGGATAAAATATTTGCCGTGGACACTGAGTGAATTGACCAATCAAAAGAGCGCCATTTTGCTATCCATTTGGATACTCAGTTGGATAGCACATTCGCTGTGGCGACGACTTACTAGGGAAAGTTTCTGGGGAAATCCAGTTTTGTACGCGCGACGATTTACTAGGGAGAGTCACCGTCGCGTGACATTAGTCATTGACATTAGTTATTCACTAATGGTTCGCGAAGAAATCAGTGGCATGACGGAGCTTGTGTGTCTGATACAAAGTGTTGCTGATTTACGTAAACTCTCCGTTCGATTTTCTCGGCCGAGATCGTTTGATGTCTTTAGGATTTTCGACGAATGTGAACGCTTTCATGCTATCGCGTCCGTGTTGTGTCTGGTATACGATATCTCACCTTCGGCCCGCTTCCGCTCATATTGTAATTAGATAGCACTGTCTCCTTCTTCATTTGGGGGTCCCCCCTCGGGATTTCCCCTCTAGCCATATGGCTAAATACGTGTTTACTAGTTGTCAGTCCACCTGATAGCAACCCTAAACAAGGGAGCCGGCAGGGTGATACGTATGATATAAACTTCTCTACGTCTCTTTGTAGTAGCTTGTCAGTGTTCAATTCATTTTCAAGCTTCTCAGGTGACTCAATAGCGTAGAACCCCCCTAACGCTTGCGAGAACTTGCTTATTAAAAAGTCACAGAGGAACGCGTTCGCTTTCTCCATTATTTTTACCTCCCATTCTTCGTAGATCTTGTTGATAACTTTAGCTGACGCTTTCTTAATGTGGGCAACCGATTTGTCCAATTCTCCATCCTCAGCGAGTTTAGTCAGTTCGTTTCGTTTTTTGTCTACATCATTTTGCGGTGTGTTGTCGACTTGCGGAGTGTCGTCGACTTGCGGTGTGTCATTTACTTCTTCCGCAATAGTAGATTCTGCGTCTTGTATCTCTTCAATGAGTTCGTCAATTGTCTCAAGATTTTTTGTCTTGCGCTTTGGCATGTCCTATATTATACAATATGTTTCATTTTTGCGGAATAACTACCTCGTACGAGTACGGGTGTCTTAGAAGTATCTCCGATCTTGCGTACTCATTGTCTTTCAACTGTTTTACTATTTTCTCGACCTCCGCTTTATCTATACTCCGTTGAGATAATCGTCTACGATGATTTTCATATCGTTTCTCTTAGGGTTGTAGAACGTTACTAACTTTGAGATGTTCTCACGATATGGTTTACTAATTGAGGTTAGTTGTTGCGTTATAACTATTGTTGATAGGTTGTAATGTCTAGCACTAAAGGCTTGTTTAACTAATTCACACGTTCTATTTTTGACGTCCTGTCCACTTGCGCAATCGTCTATTATTATCAACGAGTTGGTACCTTTATAAATCTCGGTTACGTGTTTAAGAACTATGTTGATACTGTCCTGCTGATACTGAATAGCGATAAAGTCTGGATCTTTCATGAATTTCCATTCTCTGTACGTCTTATTCCATTTAAATGTTGGACATATAAGAATGATGTAATAGAAGTGATTCATATAGTCTTTATCATATCCAAGAGGTAGTACGTTTTACCACAGGCTGTCATACCAACAATCAGCATGTTAAAAGGTGTTTTCATATAGAATACTATATGTTTTAGTACTGTATTGATTGTAGATCGTTGTTGATGAGGTTTACCAGACCGTCGGAAAGCACGAATATTCTACACATGACGTTCGCTGCTGTGGCTTTTTTAGTGATCCCATCAATATTCCCGATTGGGTGTTCACAATCTTTTTTCCAGTCGCGACTTTCGCGTTGTCTTCGATAGACCTAAGGTCAACAACCAAAGCGAAACAATCTTTGTAAAACGTTTGGATAGTCATATGCTGGTTGGAGTCTAGTTTTTGTCCGAACAATCGTTTTCCTTCTACCCAGAGTCTTGATTTCGGTATTCCTTGACTGTAGATCATATTTGGCACGCCTTCTATAGTGAGTTTGACTGACTCTATGTTTGGGTAGACGAACACCTCGCTATCAGTTTTTATTTTGTTTGTGAAGAGTAGAACGACGGCTTTCATCGATTTTCTCGGCAGGTTAATATTCTCATTCACGAGTGCGATTCCTTTATCCCACTCGACGGTCTTCATTGGTGTGACGTGTTCATACGATAGAGATCTACCGGATGCATATAGAGACGATACTTCATCAGCGATCTCTTGACTCTCGATAGTTTGGTACTCCAACTCAAGGTTCTCCAACATGTAGCCAGCCACAGCTGATCCAGATTGAGCCATCATAATATTAGACGCTTTGGGGAGTGTGATTATGTACCTGAAATTGTTGTTCATGTTGTATGGTGCGTACAAACCGTGATCTTCTAGAATCTTGCCGAGTTGAACCTTTTGTTTGGTGCCATGAATAGAGAACATCAGACGATCGCTAACTTTTTGCGTATTTCTACTGGCCGCGCCACTGTCGTCCTTTGAGATTAGCTTTCGAAGGTTCTCGTTTGCTAGGCCGTATTCGACCATCTGAACTCGCTCGCTGTTAGATTTCCACAGATCTTTGTACGTACCGATTATGCTTTCACCACTGTTGTCGTACACTCAGGTGAGTTAATGCCTGGGTCAAACTTTTCCTCGAACCAGTAATTCAATTGCGCGGCCGGCCGCCGTATTTGGCGCTTTGCGTCATTTTTTGCGATTAACAAAATGGAGTTACCAAGGAGCGATAGATCGAGCAGGAAGATGTATATTTGCTTGGAGGCGATCGTGGTTTGTTAACGTCATGCTTTACTGTACAGTAAATTTGAAAACGACGAGTTATTTGAAGGAAGTCGTCAATGGTCAAGGTACGCAATATTTATCTGGTTGTTAGTATGAAGGCCGAGTTGTTATATTTATAAATATAGTGTATATTTTGTTTCGATAATCATAATATAAAAATAATAACCAGAACAGTGAAGACAAACGCTTGTACGGTTTGTCTTCACGCAGCATTTCAAGCGTTTATTCATAAAATTACATGTTAAGTTATCTATAACTAAACTTTATACATTTTATTGAATACTGTCAGTAGATATTTGTTGTTTACTCCAGCCTATTATAAATATATTACCCTAGTGCCTATTGTTATTCTTATACAGTCTACCTGTACAGTTACACAATTCGTTTTTAAATCTACAGTACCTCCCTAAAGACATTTTTAAATCTTTTGACCACTTTTTCTCTGAATTGAAGCTGTTGCTGTGCAATTATAGATTATAATTTTTACTTGAGTGGGTTTATCATATACATGTTATATAATTAGCTATGGCTGATTCATTACACAGTAAATTTGAACTATATAGAACAGTAAAGCTTGAACTAGCTGCCGAAAGACTTGTAAATCTTGACAACCCGCTGCCCAAAGACGTGAACATCTTGACAACTTTGAAGTTCTAGCTATTGCTGTGCATTTATATATAAGGTTTAATTGAGATGTGATTTTAACCATTATATATACAGTATTTATAACTATGGCTTACTGTAATTACACAGTAAAGCTTGAACTAGCTGCCAAAAGACTTGTAAATCTTGACAACCTGCTGCCCAAATATGTGAACATCTTGACAACTTTGAAGTTCTAGCTATAATTGCTGTGCATTTATATAGGTTTAATTGAGATGTGATTTTATCATTATATATACAGTATTTATAACTATGGCTTACTGTAATTACACGGTAAAGCTTGAACTAGCTGCCGAAAGACTTGTAAATCTTGACAACCCGCTGCCCAAAGACGTGAACATCTTGACAACTTTGAAGTTCTAGCTATTGCTGTGCATTTATGGTTTTATTTTTAATTGAAATGTGGTTTTATCATTATAATTATTATCACTATGGCTTAATTACACAGCAAAGCTTGAATGGCAAAGACTTGTAAATCTTGACAACCCATTGTAGTTGCTTTGAATAAACTGTTGACTTTTTTGTTTTCAGGATTCCTTTAAATTGACAAAGATGATCCAGTGCATCTCCAGGCATTGTCATAGCACATAAAGAATGAATCCAAATTCAACACAATACATAACAATGTACATGTACATTAATTTGGTTTGGACTCCCAGTAATTGAAGAAAACACCTGTACTAATATGGCATATCATGTATCTTTGCACATTGTGTATATAATTATATACCGTGTACTGTATTTTGACTTTTGAGGTAGCAAATGAAGTGAATTTGTACAGTACATTTTTGTGATGTCTTACTATTAATAAAAGTATTTGTACAGTATTGTATACAGAGTGTTCATTTCTGGCATGATGTACTGTAGGTGCACAGTGCTATCTTGTTATTGCAAAATATAGTGTGGGCTTGACCAATAAAAACATGCATTTTTACTTCATAATGTCCTTCAAATTATCCCACTAGGCCCTCCAGAATTTTACTGTCAGACTATAAATTCAAGAATATTTTACTTGTTGAACTGGGTTGATTGACTTTCCTGCTTCCCAGCAGCTTACAGTACCTGTCTCAATGTATTGCCATTATTCAAGGTAGTTACTTGACCAATTAATTTTTATGTACAAGACAGCAAATCTAATTAATCAGGCACCCACTTGAAGCCATCAAAGGAAGCAAACTCATGAACCATTGTTTAGCAGCAGAGTACAGGCTATTAGCATGAACTAGACAGCATGAACAGTCCAAAATAATTTTCTTTAGCACAGGTGAAGTAGTTAGGATTTAGGAAGGATAATCAGTTCAAAATCATTTTGGCACAGCAGTTACCTCTAACGTCAACAAAACTTTCCACAAAGTGATCGAATACCTGCTTCATTTTGCGGGCTTCGTATTCCTTCATTCCTTCGTCACTCATTTTCATCTCGTTGGATAAAAACCGCTCTAGTAGCTAATCCTACGCGGCACTTTGGCAAATCCGCATGTATGCGGGTGAATAGGACTTCTTACCATACTAGATAATAAAGCATATGTAAATTATGAAAAGATTTGCATAAAGAGACAGACCACTGTAGTTTATATCTTTGTACTTTGTCGAGCGCAAAAACTTGAATTTGGCGCAATTTACAAGGTCGCGGAAAGCCGCTGAACAAATGTACTTCGGTCTCGCCGAAAGAAATGGCGAATGGCACTCACCTCCTCTTGGCAATAAACTTGAACTTCGCTCGCGTTGCCCATCGGTTTTCTTCGTTTAGTAGGAAACATTTTACGCTATATCAGTAGACTATACCTCCAACTTTATGAATCAAACTTCGAAAGTGACATTTATATCTCGCAAATAACTCTAAATTAGATAATCCGTAATATTTTTGCCAAGTTTGTTGTTAATGTCGTTAATACGTACGATTTATAAAGTAATAACCACATTCGAAGTTTGAATGGAATAGTACAACTTGGTATCTGAAACATTAACTGTCAAACAACGTTTAGCAAAGCGATTTTCCTATCGCGCAGGACGGGTTTCTTAATGACCTATTTTTGTTGATGGTTTTATGCCTATAATTAATCACGTGACATTGTTTAATTCAAATAAAAATTTCCAAAAAATTCGCGAGGTTAGTATGTGTAACATTAACTTGTAAAGTTTCCCATTTCTCCGTACTTTGATTATCTAAAAGGACGTTTCTTTTGCGCTCTTCATTTCATGCCGCGTAAGAGACTGGACCCAGGCATTAAGACACCTGAGCATGGATTCCCCTGCTAATTTTATCACCAGTCTCTCAAGTAGTAGTCTCGAAAGGTTGCTAAGAAACCATGATTTCGCGTTCGAACTTTTAAAGTCGAATAGAAGATGGAGACTGGAGGGTACCAAACAAGTGTTACCCTTCGTTTTCGGGATGTCGATGTATAACTCCTCCCCTTGATTGGCTTTGTTGGGGTTAAGTGTTACGACATGACGGGTTCTTGTGCCTTTGATAGTATACATTACGCGACGTCTATATCCAGGAAGCAATTCCTTTTCGTTCGTATTCATACTATATATTGTGAAGTATGTTTTATTTCCTCTGCTTGTACTGATCGTAGACGAACCAAGCTAGTGCTATTGCTTGGATCCATAAATTAGATGCTAACCAATATACACCTTTAGCTCCCCACTTTAACACAGTTGCCACCATGTTTACACTGCAAAAAATGAAAAACTAGGCAAGATATTTATTCTTATTTTAAGATTTTATATCCTGATTCAAGATTTTATATCTTGATTCAAGATTATATTTCTTGTTTCAAGAAAAAAGATGTTGATTAGAAATCGTGAAATGACCAATGTACTTGTTTTAAGATTTTATATCTAGGTTCAAGATTTTATTTCTTGTTTCAAGAAAAAAGATCTTTATTAGAAATCAAGAAATGACCAATTTTCTTGTTTTAAGATTTTATATCTAGGTTCAAGATTTTATTTCTTGTGTCAAGAAAAAAGATCTTGATTAGAAATTAAGAAATGCCCGATTTTCTTGTTTTAAGATTTTATATCTAATTTCAAGATTTATTTCTTGTTTCAAGAAAAAAGATCTTGATTAGGAAAGAAGAAATCAGGATAAATTTTCTTGTTTCAAGATTTAAAATCTTGCTTTAAGGAAAACCAGATCCTACAATACATATTTTAAATCTTAATTCAAGAACAATTATCTTTATTGGAAACAAGTTGTAATAGTTTTTCTTGTTTTAAGATTATATTTCTAGCCTTTTTAAATGAAATGTTGTTTTTATTTTCTACAGATTTTTTTTGAATGAAATCTTGTTTCGCAATTGTAAATCTTTATTTGAGAGTAAATATATTTACTGGAAAAAGGGGTAATACTCTAGGAGCCACTTTGGCGTTTTCAAATGTGGCCTGTTTTGTTCCCAACAGGGGCAAAAATAGAACACTAGAGCTGTTTTGTTACATCACGGGCTATTCTGGCCATTTTTAGTGCTGTTTTGGCTAAGTTCAAGGTCAAATTGAGACATCATGAGACATCCTAAATCCCCTTGGTTAAGGATTGTTATGTATTTTTACGATAGGTGATGTTTTGGTCCAAACAAGGGTCAAAACAGGAGGTTTTTTGCCTTGTTTCTTAAATCAAGTAAATATTTCTTGAAATAAGAAATATTCTTATTTATAAAATAAGTCGTGTCTTACGCACGCTGTGATTGGTCAGTTACCGTGTTTATATCAGGCTATATAATATGGATGGATTATGCCATCGTGATACGCCATCAATTAGCCATGATACGCCATCAATTAGCCATCATACGCCATCAAAAACGTCTTTTTGAGTCATCTCTTTTAGCCACCCCCATCTTTTTCAATATCGTCAATTATTGTGGATTTTCTCTAAATAAATACTCTAATTGAATACACATTTAATATAAATACTATATTTTATACCATGAAAATTGTTCCGAGTTTGTCCATTTTGGGTGCAGGGTAAGATTTGCTTTATTTAACAAGATTATTTTTCTTAACTTAAGAAATATTTTCTTACCAAGAAAAAATATCTTGTGTATGGGACAAAAAGTAAAAATATCTTGGTAAGATTTTTTTCTTATTTGACAAGATTTTATTTCTTAATTTAAGAAATATTTTCTTACTAAGATAAAATATCTTATGTATGGGACAAAAAGTAAAAATATCTTGGTAAGATTTTTTTTCTTATTTGACAAGATTTTATTTCTTAATTTAAGAAATATTTTCTTACTAAGATAAAATATCTTATGTATGGGACAAATTTTAATTTAAGAAAAATAATCTTATTGGCAAAATCTTATTAAGAAAAATTATCTTATGTATGGGACAAGATAATATGTCTTATTTTAAGGTATATTGTCTTAAAACAAGTTTTTTTTTCTTAAAACAAGAATTTAATTTTTTGCAGTGTAGTAGTCCAGCCAGTAGAGGGCCAGCTTGTTTGGCTAGGTTAGCTATAGCTTTCCCTATTTTTCCAAGTGCTTGGCTACCTTTGAAGACAACACTTCTAGCGGATATGATAATCCCCTCGCCCGGCGCGAAGCGCCGGCCGAAGGCCTGAGGGCGAGGGTGCTAATATCGACCGGCGTTTAGTCCCTTTTCACGGGAAATGCACGCGAATCTGAAATTGAAATCCAGTTTAATTTTATATATATATTGAAGATCAACGGCCCATGCGCGGCATCGGGATATTTGGCCCTGGTAACTAGATATGGTAAATAATTCGTGTTTTGTCGGGTTATACGGTGAATGAAGATTTGAGTTCAAAAAGATCGTGAAAAGGCAGTGAAAATGCAATATTTAATAATATATCGTCGTCCGAAGATGTCAAGTTCGTAAATCAAGTTCGTAAATCAAGTTTTATACGTACGTCAAAACTAAAGGTAAATCCGTTTTCGGTTTTCTTAAACCTGTTAGTCAGTTACAAAGATAGTTTGGCAAACATGTCCGAGTATGTTATTCAGGCTTTTATTTGATGTATAGCATGATTTTCTAGAGTTAGTAGTTCAAAAGATATCGTCGTCTGAATATCTAAAATATTTACTCGGAGTTTGTCAATCCAATCCAAGCGTCATCGCTTTTTTCAAGCTGTTAGCTATCAGTTACAAATATATTTTTGTAGGTATGTCAGAGGCTGTTAATCAAGCTTTCATTGGATATGTAGAATGAGTTTTTAGAGTTAGTACTTATTACTTATCAAAATATATTGTGGTCGGAACATTGCACTTTTGGCATGGCGTCATGGCAACCGAAATTTAAAATTATTATAACATCAACCCAAGTCAGTTTTAGGGTTAGGATTTGGGTTAGGATTAGGGTTAGCGATTATTTGAATTTCGGTTTGTTGATATATCGAGAAAGCGCCAATCAGACATCACTAAATCACTCTTTGAAGGGCTTTCGCTTGAAATTGAATAGTCATTACATAAGATATACCAATAAATTATGTGCTAATTATTATAATATTGCAGAATAACAAATATTAATACAAATTTGGAATGGCAGATTTTATACTTTTATTTAAATTAGCCATCACCATTGTTTGCAACGTGATCCACAATGGAATAATTGCAATACTTGATAATTAGCCTATATAGTGAGTACCAGTACTGGTGGTAAGAGTAAAAAAGTACAGATTATAGCTGTATTTATACTGCAAGTCTATAGGACTAAGCAGGACCAACCTGGCTGGATACCACCTTGGGACTGGCTTACATTTTACTCACTTTAATAGTCTAAACATGCACCACACTGGTTATAACAATCAGTGTTTATACGCTCATCTGATGGCATGCTGGTCTGGCCAATGGCTTAGTGTGTTTGTGTAAACACCTTTGTCCTGTATTAGGCCTAGACTAGAAATACGTATACGCAACAACCCTCGCCCGCTTACTGTTTGAAACTTGTATAGCATACTCTCGAGCGTACTATAGGAATTCCTATAGGAAAATTGCATTTCCTATAGGAATTGGGCCAAGATCTAATAGGAATAAATTTCCTATAGGATTTCCTATAGGAAGTCCAATAGGAAATTTCAAATCCTATAGGAATTCCTATAGGATCCTATAGGATTTGGGCCAAAATCTAATAGGAATTCCTATAGGAAATGCTATTGGATTTTTTGTAAGGGAATAGTTGCTCACAGTATTTTAATTCTTACTTTTAGTTGTACTTGAATTATATAATAGCTCATTCATTTGCCAAACTGAATATACTCTCAGTGGATAATATCTCTGAGAGCTTTGTGTTGTCTGAATTTAATTGTTTCATAGGACATCAAAATAAATAACATAAATACATTAATGGTGATAGTAAGTATAAACAGACACTATTGGCTGTTGAAGGAAGAAAGTGCATCTTTTTCATAGGGATGCATATACAGTAGAACCTGAGTTTGATGACCACCCCTAAAATTGCCAAGCAAAAGTGGTCGTAAACGACAGGTGGAATGGCAAACGTACGCAATGCGTACGTACTTCACATTTGATCTCGAAAATATTTTATTTACAGCAATTTGATCTAACAAACAGACCAAAGAGTAAGGAGCAACGATACTGTATATATATATTCTAATGTTGTATGCACAGTCAAAGTTATTCGCGATCTTGCATTATAAACAAAGATGACGGATAAAAAAATATAATTTACGAACCTCACTCGCTAGGTTTTCCAACATTTCCAAGCGTTAGATCATTTAGTGGTCTACGACATACGTAAATTATGTTAAGCATTATGTTGTAGCAGCAAAGTTATTTGGAATCTCACACTACAAAGTTTAACAAAACTATCAAAATGCAGTCGCTTATCATGAAAGTAAGCAAAACAATACTAAAAAAGCAACAAGTGCCTCTTCTTGTTGCCTGTATTCGCACATGGTCAAAATTCTTACTTGTTGATTGTAACATATTTCACGATGGGTCGATGAAAAGCGGTTGCTGATGAGACCTGTTTCCTGTATTCGCACGCTGTCAAAATTCTTGTATATTTACGTGCAAAAGCAAACGCTTATCTTGTAAAGTAAATTTAAAAGTCGATCATGACAGGTTAAACGCTAAAAAGTGGTCGCGTTTGGAAGGTGGTCGCTAATTGCAGGTACAGTATATACATTTTAACTACAAATCGTCCGTGCCAGCAAGTGGTCGTAAACGGCAGGTGGTCATAAAACACAGGGTCATAAAAACTCAGGTTCTACTGTATATATAGTTCAACTGTATAGGGTCCATTCCAATAAAGGCAATGAATAACAGCTGTATACGCAGGCTAATTCAAATTGGGTTATAGGTTTCTATAGGCTAATAGGTTTCTCTGTAGGTTGCCTATAGAAAATGTTCCAATTGCCTATAGAGGTCTATAGGTTTCCTATAGGATGGCAGGCCTATAGAGTTTTTTTGTTAGGGTATTGATTTCTCTCAAGAGGACCGGTCTCAATGCAGAGCAAGGAAACTGATCTTTCCTAACTCAGAACTTGAAACTGATTTGTTAGATTGCAAGTACCTCTTGTAATTAGAAATTCGGTGAAGGCATTTTCACATCATATCTAAAGAACTAATATTATCTCAATGAATCTATTAATACATACATGTTTTAGCAATTAAGGCAATTGATAATCTGCAGGATATACAACTTTTGAGTTAAAATTAATTTTTGTAACATTGTAATTATGTGTTTATATTTGTAATACTTTAATTTGTTAATAGGCCCAGTGTAATAGTATTGAGCCTCTGACAGTGACAATCATACCTACACTAAAATATATTGGGACTGATTGCAATAGAAAAAGCGAAAGCGACGCTCGGATTGGGTTCACAAACTATGATAAATATATTAGATATTCCGACGACGATATCTTATGAACTACTGGCTCTAGCAAATCATGCTATACATCAAATGAAAGCCTGAATAAAACTCGGACATATTTACAAAATTAACTTTGTAAGTGTAACTGACTACTAACAGCATCAAAAAAGGGAAAACGGGTTTACCTTTTGTCGCCAATTAAAATTTACGAGCTTGTTATCTTCCGCCAACGGTACTGTATCTTTTGAACACTACATTTTCAATGAACTTTTTGAACACAAATCTTCATTGCCGTATAAACCTTTTGTTACCAAGGCAACGAAAATTGGACGGGCGGTTGACGGTTGATGCATAACCAATTCTGCAGACAGCAATCACAGCATCCCGTGAGAAGGAACTAAACGCCGGTCGATATTAGCACCCTCGCCCTCAGGCCTTCGGCCTTCGGCCGGCGCTTCGCGCCGGACGAGGGGACAATGCCAGTCCTAGGCTTGCAATTTATATATCTACACAGCTTTTGAAATCTTCTCGAAAGCTTCTCGGAATTGAATGGTCCTTACATAAGATTTACCAATAAATTATGTGCTTTATTATAATATTGCAGAATAACAAATGTTAATACAAATTTTGAATGACAGATTTTATACTTTTATTTAAATTATCCATCGCCATTGTTTCACTCGGTCACTTTGCAACCTCATCCACAATGGAATAATTGCAATACTTGATTATAATTAGCCTATATAGTGAGTACCAGTACTGGTGGTAAGGATGTAAAAAAGTACAGATTATAGCTGTATTTATACTGCAAGTCTATAGAACTAACCAGGACCAACCTAGCTGCATGCCACCTTGGGCATGGCTTACATTTTACTCACTTTAATAGTCTAAACATGCACCACACTGGTTATAACAATCAGTGTTTATACGCTCATCTGATGGCATGCTGGTCTGGCCAATGGCTTAGTGTGTTTGTGTAAACACCTTTGTCCTGTATTAGGCCTAGACAATGCCAGTCCTAGGCTTGCAATTTATATATTTACACAGCTTTTGTAGGATATATACTGTATATAGATACTGTATAATTGGGTAGGTTAACACTCACTGCATGTGTCAGGGGAACACATTAGGGATTAAACAACTGGTATCATCTCACTGACAACAAGCAGCTGAAGGGAATTTCATCTTGAATTAATGATATATTGTTGAAATAATTAGAATAAGCAATGTTCTTTGTTGCATATTATGGACTTTTGTCATTTCATCTTTTTGAAATGTGTTACCAGTACTTGAATACCATTGAAATACTGGTACATGTATGCATAATTATATAATATAATAAGATTATATATAAATAAAAGCAACAGAAGTCTTCTAACAGAATAAAAGGTTTATCGAGCTTATCAATTTGGTCTAGGATAAATTTAGTTATGGAATCTTTTGGTATCTGCCACTAACAATTAGACAATAAGGAACATGCAGATTACATTATTACAGTAGGGTACATGTATCTGAGCTTATACTGATAATAAGGAACATGCAGATTACATTATTACAGTAGGGTACATGTATCTGCTTATACTGACAATTAGGCAATAAGGAACATGCAGATTACATCATTACTGTAGGGTACATGTATGTACAAGGTTATGCAGTCTCGTGAATACAATTGCACTTTGAGTAAAATTATGAGTATGCCACTGTTAATGTAAACATGCATGTTGAAATTTATTATTAAAAGCATAACTGACATAATTAACTTTAATTATGTAATATATAATTAATAAAATTTTTATTTAAATTAATAATTATTAAAATTAATTATTAATTTCAATAATCAATAGTTACACAATTGGTTTCCAACCCTGCTTGCGAGACAATTGTGTTGGCAGACTTTCCCACTTGGGTTCTTCTGTTCAGTACACCACCCACAAATTGCACCCAAAAATAAGCAGTTTGAAAATCTGTTCATTTTGGCAATATTAAAGCCTCAAACAGTAAGCGGGCGAGGGGTCGTTGCGTACACGTATTTCTAGTTGTAGTGATGAAAGAGGCTATGGTTATTCCCAAAGCCGAGGCACCCAACCAATTTTCCTTAAACTACTCCTTTATTTTTTGTAACCGATTGACGTCCTCTTCTTGTCGCTCCCTAACAGTCTCAAGTTCCAATTGTCCTAAGGTTCTGTCCCTAGCTGTCTCGAGACCTGCGAATCGTTCGTTCAACTTAAACTCCTCTATGGAACCATCTTCCTCTCTATTGCGAATGTTTCCAGTCTCATTAATAGCGTCCTGAAAATAGTCGGCTTGTGCTTTTATAAATAGTGGTCTAGTGGTTGGATCGATTGTATAGTTTGGGTTTAGGACACCTCGTAAATTTTCTTCTTCTGTTAACCCTGTTACGTCATCGTGGTTCACTTCTGTTTCAATTACTGGGAAGTCATTTGAGACTATTAGTCCAGTCAATCTACCTGAAATATAGGTACAACTTCAAACAAATTGCAACAGAAATGGTTTTAGCTTTCTCAGTACCTTGATACATTCAGAAATCACATACCAAAACTCCGGAGAAATCAACTCAGTGGAAAGTTCAGAAAATCCGATTTTTCGTACAATTTAACTACAAAAGCACCATCCTTTAAAAAATGTGAAATTTCAAGTTCACTTTTACCAAATATCACCTATGTCGTTAGAAAGTTCTCAAAAAAACATATGAAAGACATTTATGCGGGTAGTACAATTTTCCATTCCGATTTTGAGTTACGTAAGGTTAAACCTGCTAAAAAACAGAATTTTGTTGCATTTTCCACTTTTCTTGAGCGAATAACTCAAAATGGGCTTAAAAAATTGTACTGTCCCCTTAAATATCCTTCATATAGCTTTTTGAGAACTTTCTAAAGACATAGGTAATATTTGCTAAACGTGAACTTGAAATTTCACTTTTTTTAAGGAATAGTGCTTTTGTAGGTAAATTGTAAGAAAAACTTGATTTTTTAAACTTTCCACTAGGTTGATTTCTAGGGACTTTTGGTATGTTATTTCCGAATGTATCAAGGTAATGAAAAATCTAAATTCATTTCTGTTGCAATTTGTTTGATGTTAAACCGTAGATTGACTGGACTATATGATGTCTTCATTTTCTGTTCTAACAACAGTTATCGTTCTAACGGTATCAGGGATTTGACTAACTAACTGCTTAAACTGCTCAATTGCATTTTGCTACTAGTGTCTTTACTGTAGACTAAACCATTTTTCCAGGTTTTAGAATTAGTTTAGGTTTCAAATATTTGCCCTCTTTGTTTATCGGTTTGAAACGAATAGACCTTGAGGTCGTCACGTATGACCTGTTAACTATCACCCTTGACTCGACGTCAGGACCGAGTCCTTTCTTATACAATGCACGTATTTTTCTTAGGTTGTATTCGTCTTCTAACTCTTCGTTCGCATACTCTTCAATCTTTCTAAGTCGTTGTAGTTCAATGCCTTCGATGTCATCGAATCCCGCCATTATATACTACTCAATATTTTGAATATCACTCTCTGGTACCCATGAATTATGCTTACTGTCATAACCAAGCCACTTAACTAAAGTCATCTTTTTACCTCTCACCTTCTTTCTCTTTAGTATATTCTCAACCTTATAAACGTCGTCTTTTTTGTCAACAGCTGATAGCTTTTCTTCGTAAAACTTACCTATTATTTGTTCCCCTTCATGGTCCTCTATCTCGTATACGTTAGGGTTACCGCGTATAACTTTCGACACTTTGAACAGTTCTTCAGTGAAGTTAGCTTCGTACCCCTTTGTGAATATACTTTTATACTTCGATATCCTGACAGTCTCACCTACTTTGAACTTTGGTAGTGGGTACCCACCAAAATGGTGTCCAAACAATGTCGTCGATACTTCGTTTTCGTTTTTCTTACTCACATCTTTAGGTTTCATAAGAATAGTACTGTGTTTGGTATTGTTATAGTTTTCAACGAGCTGATCCAAAATGTCTATCCACTTATACGTTCCTTTACTGTAAAAGTACTTCCACATAGACGTCTTAAGTGTTCTGTTAAACCGTTCAACGACTGCTGCCTTTTTATCGGAGTTCGTGCTAAAGTATTTCACATCGTGTTTCCCCAATAGATCTCTCACACCAACGTTATAGAATTCCTTACCATCATCAAACTGAGCCAACTTTGGATACTCGCCAAATCAAACCTTAGCCTTCTCCAACAACTCTGCGACAGCCTTAGTCATGTTTTTTTGTGTCTTTCCTGTAGACAGGTATAGCGAATGCGTATCTATTAAGGATCTCAGTAGCTGTTAGTATCCAGTAGTACCCGTTGTTCTTGTTGTTGTACTTACCCATATCAACCAAATCCATATGTATCTGCTCACCCAGATAGTCAACGAACGTTTGTCTAAACTTATGTCTCTTAACAATCGGTTTGTATCTAGTGTACGTGTCTTGGGATTTTAACCAGTCCTTTATCATTGTCCTACTAACGCTTAAGCAATCTTCAAACGATTTTTGGTACAGTCTTTCAGCAGATTGGTAACCAGTCGATGGGTTATAGTAAATACCTCTTAGCTCTTGCTCTATATTCGTTAAACCTTCAGGATCCCTAACCCTAGCTCGTGCGTGTACCAGTAGGACCTCAAACACTAATTAGTATTCATTTTATAACGCCTTATTATTATGCTACGTCACTCAGCTTCAAGTCTCCCCTAGTACTCTCACACCACCCTCATTCCCGACACCTTCCGAACTTGATTTCCGAAGGTGTTACGTCACTATCAAAAGGTAGCTCTTATTTCTTTTAATAATATAAGAAACGCCTTTGTAATTATACACTTCGCCTCCCTACGACAATGCGAATGTGGGACAGTAGGCAGCCCGAGAGCAGCGCATGCGCCATGAATATGGGATGAACTAAAGAGAGTAACGAACAAGCATCTTATACCTTCAAAATAACTGGTGTCACGATCAACAGAGATTTATACGATGGCCTTTACGATCAATTTAGATCTTCGACAGTTCTACGAAGATATGAACCCTAACCATTTCGGCTATTTGCGATATTCGCCTATTTGCGTATAGGATTTGAGGAAATTTATAGCGGGGAATTCAAAATAGGGCTTTTGGCAATGTTTAAAGACAGATATCTCGGACACGAATGGACAAAATCGAAAACCGTAAAAGAACTTATCAGCTATTTTTGAGTCCTCTATACAGAGAACTAAAATTTATGGAGGGTTTATATGCGCTTTAAATTCAGACTCAGCTCATTTTCAAAGTTATGGTGCACCTTAAAATCTGTCTGGAGGAACATCAAAGAATGGTCAATGGTATAAGTGTCCGAATAGATGGATTAAATCTTTAACGCGTTTATGATGAAATAAATCCTACATGAACCAAAACCAATTCGTCTATTTACGATAATCTCTGTGAGCCGTGATCCCCTAGATTCGGCTACTAGAACGATCTCTTGAACAACGAAGCGAGTATATTTAAACCACTGAATCGAACGAGTCAACGCCGTATGAAGAACGTATGAAGGGAAGGCTGAATGCACACGTACAATAGCGAGTGGGTCATTAAGAGTCATTAGTGGTGCAACTCACAAATATTTGCCTGTCTTGGGAATATTTAATTGCTTTGAGGGTACACACTAGGATATTATGAGTAAACATTAGTCAATATGGGATAATGAGGGCAAGTTCAAGCGGAAAATCGTTGTTGCCATAGCGAACCCACGTCGCATCGAAAAAAAATGGATTAGCGAAGGGTTACCATAGCGAAACAGCGCCTCGTCCTTTCATTCGATTATACCTTGTCTTCGTGAAAGGTTAGAAATTTTTAGTTGGCGTGTGTTTGGAAAGTATTTTGGAAAGTCTTTATTCTCTTGCTAACTGTGATTGAAAAATGTCTCAAACGGTAAGTTGATAAACGTTTATGAATGTTCGTTTTATCGAATCGACTCGAGTGTATACTTATAAGCTTTCTCCTCCTTAGATTGATATTGCTGATCTCGTTAAATCTTGTGAGACTGAGAGTGCTCTTGAGTTTTTGGAGCAGTCGTTTGTGTTTACGGAGGAACAGAAACGGGCCGCCTTACAGCAAAGGATTGTGATCTGGACTAACGTTATGGCCGAAGATTTTCGTCGAGAGACCGAAACACCAGCCGGTGTTAACGAAGACCTCATGACCAATTGAACCGACGAAGAACGCCGATAGTTTAATAAAGACTGGGCCAACGACGAGTTATTAGTTCCTGACGACGAGAACGAGCAGCCTGAGTTTCCCGAACCGCTGGAAAGCTAAATCGGTGAAGGCAGTAAAAGAAAGCGTGTCGACGACACCGAGTCTTCCCCTAAACGCACGAAACCCGAGGATTATTTTACCATCAAATCGGTCAAGCAGGTCAACGTAAGAAAATTCAAGACGACAGGTACCGACTATACTGTTCAATTTAATGCTTTAAACGTTCACGGGGTTTTAAATATTGTACCTGCACTCAACCGTGATTTTAAGCATTTGTTCGATCGATTAACCACTGATATGGCCCCTCACGATCAAGTCCGTCTTATCCTAAATTCCCACCAACTCGACCGTCCCATTTCCTTTCCATTCCTTCCACGAGACCGTCTGACTCCCGAGCGTTTCCTGGCCGCAGTGGAGCGTGTTGTCCAATCCAACGATCAGTTCACACTGGATGATTCGGTCAACGTGAATGTAGTTCATGTCGAAATGCCTCACGGTAGTGGTAGAAAACGGCGAGACGTAGTAAATCTTCAGAGTTATCTGAACAAAAAAGATTGCTTCGTTCAGATACAACTTTACTTTATCATCTTGTGTTATATCTTGACGTTGCATCAAACTTTCCATTTCCGAGTCCAACTGGTTCACTTGAGCAGTCAGTGGAAGAACCAAGGGTTTCTTTGTACGGCGGGACATCCACAAATGAATACGCGTTTGACAGCACTGTATTTTTATACGCGAGTTTGGTAGACGAAATGAGTGTCTGTCGGGAAGATTCCGGATCGAAGTCATATTTCATCGGGACATGTTGGTATTAGGTCAACAAATATATAAGAATACGATTCTTTTGTGGCCATCTGGTAAGCCTGCTGGAAAAATGTGGTATTGCTCGGGTACAGCTGTTTAGCTAGGTGGACCATGAAGAGGAATCACGATATTTTAAAAGTATTGGCAAAGTGCAAACCTTCTATGCGAAAAGCGATCATAAAAGCTGCAGATACAGATTATTGGAAGCCATAACCGAGTGCCTATTGAACATTTGCCGTGAAACGATTAAAATTAGTCCAAAAACGTATAAAAAGCTTGCACCATACTCAGATCATATTGAGGCTGTCGCTGATAAGAGAAACCCGATCACGAAAAAAGGAGAGTTATTCAACAAAAAGGAGACGGATTCTTACCTTTTGTACTCGCTCCTGTCTTAGAACAATTGGCGAGCTTTCTAACGAAATAATGGAGCATGTCAAAAGACCGGTTCTGGTCCCTGAACACATGACTACCTGACTGGCATCGCGGACACTTTTGGTTAAAACGAGATAACTGGCGTTATGGGAGATGGTGCGGTGATCTTTACTTTGATGAAACAAATTCTGTACGATGTAGATAACACTGAGGTTTCATGGTGTGACTTTTTCGTGAATAATTTAGCAATCACGGCATCTTTTTCTCCCATCATATCGTCAATGATAAATAAATTCCGCGTCTCTGGATTGATACTATCCAACATGGAATCAGGTAAACCTTGGACAAATTGAATACGGGGAAATCTTGTGGTAAAATATATTGCAGGGTATGGGATTCGAACCCACCTACACTAGGACTTTAAGCTAGCGCCTTAATCCACTTGGCCACCCTCTGCACTTACTCATGGGTTTTTATTTTCAGTTTATAAATGAAATGAATCATAAAATGAGGGATTATGTGGGGGTATGGAGTGATTTAGGGATAACGGAGAGACCGGGCACATCAAGATGTACATGTATTTGTCAAGCGGGCCACAGGGCCCCCCAAAAGGAAGGATTGGGGCCCCCTAATTTTGAAGGGAGTATCTTAGAGATAGGGCCAAAGGGCCATGAAAAAAGCCCTCCGGGCCATGTTGTAAACTTAATTCATATACATTCTATGTAGAGAACTAAACTATTCAGTTGGTATAATGCTCGGACGCGTAAAGACTGTCCCATCAGCGGAAAGAAAAGTTTGCAGAGATTAGCAAACCATTTGGCTAACGTAGACCAACTATCCTCGGAAGAAAGGCAATCTCATTTGATTCGTGCCAGAGCTTGTCCTTTAGACAACGAAGCTCTATTAAAATAATTACATAGACTGATCCGAAACACTAAAGTTTCCAAACGTCTTAAATGGTATAAATTAAAGTTCGTGTTAACACATCCATTTGGGCTCTTAATTTCTGGCGGAACCAAGACTGGAAAGACAACTTTTGTCAAACAGTTGCTAGCCAACGCAAATGTCATTATCGATCATCCTCCGGAAAATATTGTTTATTTTTATTCCGAGTATCAGGACACGTTTACTGAAAGAGACCCTGACAAAAGTGAATTTCATAAAAATATATTTTTCAATTTCCTATTTACACACAAAGTTAAAAATCACATGCCCTAAGAACCACTAATATTTACAAACACACAAAGTTAAAATCCATAAGGTAAAGTATCATAATTATTTATAATCCCACGCTTATTATACACTACACGATAATCCTTACTCTCGCTCCTTGTCAACACACTCTTATTATTTCTATCCCGTACAATTTTATTCGGTATATTTACAGTTACTTTTTCTGGACCTACACCTCTGACCATATTCTGCATGACATTAAAATTGACGTCTTGCTGAGTTCTATAGTTAAGGATAATACCTCGAACTTTGCATACGGTTTTGCCATTGTTCATTTGATAGCTATAGTTCTTAGGATCTCCTGAAAAAAGGTTGTAATATGGTTCCCGTCTAGCTCGTCTGTGAGTTCACCCAAGTAATAACCGGTGGGTGGTTCCCAATCTCCTTCTTTCGACACATAGATTATGGAATCGGTATCAAAATATAGGACGCGACGGTCAAGTTGTTCCAGGACACCATGCATAGAGCTTCAGGCGAGCATGGGCGGTGGTGAAGGCAGCAATGACCACATTCGTCTTGCCGTTGGCCTCGATGAATTCGTCGACATTCTCGTAGTGGACTTCTATTATCTCGTCGTTAATGAAGTTGGCAGCGGTCACGGTCACTTTGTCGCTGGACAGCAAGTCAAAGTATTCGGCAGGATCCGATATCATCTTCACCTGGGTCATATTGGGACGCTGTGCGAATTTACCGGAAAGGGGGGCAAATACTTAATGTACGTTTATGTGTGATATACAAACCCTAAAACGGAATAATTATTTCTCTAACCTTAAGAATATAACATGATGAAACTTACTCCAAAAGGAATTCAGCATCAGTTTAGACAGCGCCCTCGGACCAGGATTCTTCACTATATGATTCGGATCCAACCGAATACCTTCTTTGACAGCGTACTCTGCGATGTACTAGGCTTTCTTCTCGTCGGTGTGGCAGCCTTTGGGAAATCTACTCGATTCCTACTTGATTTTCAAGAAGGTGTCCACGTAGTCTTTGAAGAGCCCATCGGTGTGTTCAGGGAAGTGCCAGACTTCGTCGACCTTCACCAAACGATATCCCTTTTCCAACGCTTTCTGGAGCTCTAGGGTGACCCAGGTACCATGGAGAGTTCGGTCAGCATCGGAATGGCAGCATGGTTCTTGCTGGAGATTGTCGGCGCAAGTACGGCATAAAGGCATCATGAGATTTCCTTGAGTTCTGTAGGGAAGAACAGGATGGTAGAGCTGACGTGGAGGAAGGACTCTGCACTTTACCAAGCCAAAGTATTAATCGAGCGGCCCAAAGTTCTCGGTGATGATCTCAGGATGCAATAAGTATCGCGAATATCCGCTTGGCCACCATGGGTACAAACTACAGAAGTCGACGTATCGGACTTTCTCGTCGGGTTGTACCTCGTAGAATAGGCGTGTGGCGTTTGTCCTTCCACCAAAGAACCCGTAGCGAGGTTCCAAGGGCTCGGAGATCTCGAAGTTGTCGAATAATCTCATCATATCAGGATCTGTAGCAAGCTGTCGGTCGATGTCGCAGGTCCAAATCTCAGCGACATTGTAGCCGTTGTCTTTTAGGAATTTGATCTTTTCCAGGGTTCGTTGGTGGAGATCATGCATAGTCATACCGCTGACCGGATTCACCGTGTCTCTGGCATAGCACCGAGGACATCCGTGCCACAAACAGCCCTGCACTTCCCACACTGTATTCGTCTCGGCGTTGAAACCATCGACGAGGTACATCCCAATACGCTGCTCTCCATGATTGCGGGAATGGCGGATGGCGACATTGTCTCGGTGCGCGATGTAGGCAAGCATCTTGAACGCAATGACTGACTGTTTGTTTTCGGGTTTGTAACCACAGGGAGGGATGACGGCAATAGTGTTCTCTTTGAGGAATGTCTTGCGGAAAACCAAATTGCAGGCTGGGGCGATGGTCAAGCATTGGGCGAAGGGATCTATATCGGTCACATTCTTGAAGATTTCGCGGAACTCGAGGCAGCAACGGCGAAGAATATCGACATCTGACTGACAGTAACTCACGATTTCTTCTTGGAAGTCGAAGACGTAGTCTTGACTCTGAAGGTTGTCGTACCATGCGTAGAACTTCTCGCGATCGCCAGGACTCATGCCTTCCGGATCATAGTACTTGGCGTCTGGAAGTGGTCCAACGTAGTCTTGGTTCTCGGCGCGGTTAAAAAAATGTGGGAAGAAGCCTTTCTCCAATTCGGTGAGGCCAAAAGTTTTAGGAAAGTCAGCCAGACGCATGGGTATAAAACACAAAGAATCAATGAATTTAATGTTCAACTGTGGAACGGTAAGGGAGAGGATTTTAGCGCCGCGCGTAATAACTTCAGGAACGATACCATTTTTGTAGAGGTACTGCAGAATCAAATACCCATCGTAGGCCTGAAAATTACGAGCAATGAAGGTGCTGTTGGCGTTTTCTTTCTGGAACAACCAATCGCAGAATTCATCTTTGGTGTTGGGGCCCAAGAACACTTTCTCATCGCCACTTTCATTCTGAACAACGCAGAGATTGGGGATGTGCTGGCCGCCGTCTTGTGTACACTCGAAATCGGAGAACATCAGATTCTGATCTCTTTCGTCGCCACCATTGTCGTTGTCCACAGCAACATCTTCGGCGAGGAAATCGTTGCGTTGGCTTTCTTGGGCTGCTCTGGGGTTTCGTGTTTCGACAGGTTGGATGTAACACTGATGGTTGTCGGGCTCGACGTATTTCTGGCAAACGGTACATCGTACTAGGCCGCAGCAGTGATGGTTCTTGATGCTGGCTATGGTGACGACACGTTGACATTTCTGGCATTTGGTCAGGGAAGTGCAAAGAGCTTTCTTCTGTCCGGTGGCGTCCTTGTAACGGGCGAATCATTCGTCGCTTTTGAAGAAACGGTTACAGTCCTTGCATAATTTCCACTTGATGACTGGACAGTTCTGTATATGGCACAGTTTACACAAGGTCAGTAATTTTGTCGTACCCTTTCTTGCATGTATGTAAATATTGTTTACGGGCGAGGAAGGCTGGCATACTCGTGATGACATCATAGTTATTGTCGTGGTGCCGGAATAAATTATGGCATTTAAGTGTTCCTTGGAGACGACATTGAGTTGGTAACCAGGGAGGACAGATTGGAACTTTTTCACCTCTTCGATCCCACAGCAACCCAGGGGCACACTGGTAGTCTTGTGGAGTTCATGGGCTAGTCGACGTTGAAGTGTTCCTCGAGGAGTAATGATACCTTGTACTGAGGATTTTTATCCAAATTTTGCTTTGGCAACGATGATCGCACGGGCACATCAAAGTTCATCTTTGTTTTTTATCTGAACGAAGCAATCTTTTTTGTTCAGATAACTCTGAAGATTTACTACGTCTCGCCGTTTTCTACCACTACCGTGAGGCATTTCGACATGAACTACATTCACGTTGACCGAATCATCCAGTGTGAACTGATCGTTGGATTGGACAACACGCTCCACTGCGGCCAGGAAACGCTCGGGAGTCAGACGGTCTCGTGGAAGGAATGGCAAGGAAATGGGACGGTCGAGTTGGTGGGAATTTAGGATAAGGCGGACTTGATCGCGAGGGGCCATATCAGTGGTTAATCGATGGAACAAATGCTTAAAATCACGGTTGAGTGCAGGTACAATATTTAAAACCCCGTGAACGTTTAAAGCATTAAACTGAACAGTATAGTCGCTACCTGTCGTCTTGAATTTTCTTACGTTGACCTGCTTGACCGATTTGATGGTAAAATAATCCTCGGGTTTCGTGCGTTTAGGGGAAGACTCGGTGTCGTCGACACGCTTTCTTTTACTGCCTTCGCCAATTTAGCTTTCCAGCGGTTCGGGAAACTCAGGCTGCTCGTTCTCGTCGTCAGGAACTAATAACTCGTCGTTGGCCCAGTCTTCATTAAACTCTCGGCGTTCTTCGTCGGTTCAATTGGTCATGAGGTCTTCGTTAACACCTGCTGGTGTTTCGGTCTCTCGACGAAAATCTTCGGCCATAACGTTAGTCCAGATCACAATCCTTTGCTGTAAGGCGGCCCGTTTCTGTTCCTCCGTAAACACAAACGACTGCTCCAAAAACTCAAGAGCACTCTCAGTCTCACAAGATTTAATGAGATCAGCAATATCAATCTAAGGAGGAGAAAGTTTATAAGTATACACTCGAGTCTTATTCGATAAAACGAACATTCATAAACGTTTATCAACTTACCGCTTGAGACATTTTTCAATCACAGTTAGCAAGAGAATAAAGACTTTCCAAAATACTTTCCAAACACACACCAACTAAAAATTTCTAACCTTTCACGAAGAGAAGGTATAATCGAATGAAAGGACGAGGCGCTGTTTCGCTATGGTAACCCTTCGCTAATCCATTTTTTTTCGACGCGACGTGGGTTCGCTATGGCAACAACGATTTTCCGCTTGAACTTGCCCTCATTATCCCATATTGACTAATGTTTACTCATAATATCCTAGTGTGTACCCTCAAAGCAATTAAATATTCCCAAGAAAGGAAATATTTGTGAGTTGCACCACTAATGACTCTTAATGACCCACTCGCTATTGTACGTGTGCATTGAGCCTTCGCTTCGTTTGACAAGTCAATACGATTCAAAATTCGTTCTTCATACGGCTTTGACTCGTTCGATTCAGTGGTTTAAATATACTCGCTTCGTTGTTCAAGAGATCGTTCTAGTAGCCGACTCTAGGGGATCACGGCTCACAGAGATTATCGTAAATAGACGAATTGGTTTTGGTTCATGTAGGATTTATTTCATCATAAACGCGTTAAAGATTTAATCCATCTATTCGGACACTTATACCATTGACCATTCTTTGATGTTCCTTCAGACAGATTTTAAGGTGCACAATAACTTTGAAAATGAGCTGAGTCTGAATTTAAAGCGCATATAAACCCTCCATAAATTTTAGTTCTCTGTATAGAGGACTCAAAAATAGCTGATAAGTTCTTTTACGGTTTTCGATTTTGTCCATTCGTGTCCGAGATATCTGTCTTTAAACATTGCCAAAAGCCCTATTTTGAATTCCCCGCTATAAATTTCCTCAAATCCTATACGCAAATAGGCGAATATCGAAGATAGCCGAAATGGTTAGGGTTCATATCTTCGTAGAACTGTCGAAGATCTAAATTGATCGTAAAGGCCATCGTATAAATCTCTGTTGATCGTGACAGAAGTTATTTTGAAGGTATAAGATGCTTCTTCGTTACTCTCTTTAGTTCATCCCATATTCATGGCGCATGCGCTGCTCTCGGGCTGCCTACTGTCCCACATTCGCATTGCCGTAGTGACGCGAAGTGTTTAATTACAAAGGCGTTTCTTATATTATTAAAATAAATAAGAGCTACCTTTTGATAGTGACGTAACACCTTCGGAAATCAAGTTCGGAAGGTGTCGGGAATGAGGGTGGTGTGAGAGTACTAGGGGAGACTTGAAGCTGAGTGACGTAGCATAATAATAAGGCGTTATAAAATGAATACTAATTAGTGTTTGATGTCCTACTGGTACACGAGCTAGGGTTAGGGATCCTGAAGGTTTAATGACATAATCTGAATAAATAATTAGGGTTAAGGCGCCTCCAGGAAGACGAGAAGTCATGACGTAATGCCAAAATTCGAAATGAATATTTAATGCGGCGGCATCCCTTTGTACTCCAGAGTGGGGGGTATCACTACTCCTGAGGTTACGTTAACGTGGTTCCAAAAGATGGTCGCCTTTTTCACTAAGAAGTGAGGGTCTGAGTTAATTGCTAGAATTGACTCTTGGAAGTTTATAGTTTTTGTCGAACCACTAATCAACACTGACACTCTGATCATATAATGTACCCTATGTTATAATGGACGAGTTTAGAAGAAAGTATCCTGATGCCGATGAGAGTAGGTTTTTTCTTGACACTGACGACAACCTGCATAAACACATATTCTTCGTGACGAAAACTAACAGTGGTGACGTTGCGATAGACTCGAATAGGTTTAAGAGTAACCCAGAGTATACTAAGTATCTAACGATAAACAAACGAGTAGACGCTACTACGGGCATAACTATGACAAAGCGATTAAGAATTCGAGAGACGCTATCGAGAAGGCCAAGTCGGACTTCATAAAAAGTATCCCTACGCCACTCTGAAGTTTTGTTTCGAGCCTATCCAAACACGACAGGGTGACGTGACAAGGGTCGATATCTACTTCATCAACAACGACATACTATCGACTAATATTACCAACACTATATTTAAAAACGACAAGAGTATGTGGAAAGTGGCTGCACAATCGCAAGTTTCCAGTAATATAGCTCTCTGGTGGAACTATCCAACCACTACCAAAAGGTCGCAAGGACCACTGGGGACTTTGGGATGACTATCCAACGGAAAACGTGTTGAACTACCCAGTGAATAACTTTAAAATCTTCGTTAATCAAAAGAACCACTTTCTCTCGAAGTTACCAATCTTACAAATCACCACGTCAAAGGCAAAGTCAAAGTGGGACGACAACGAGAGCTATTATATGGTCGTGTTTGCAACGTATTGCGCAAGTTTCTGTTGTGGAGTGTCGTTGCAACACTTATCACCCTCACAAGAAGTCCACCCTGTTATCACAAGTGTAACGAGGTTCCATCTACACTTTACCATTAGAAGACTTCTCAGAAGGATGGAAGGTGGTGAGAGTATGAGATCGATAAGCGTGGAGTTTGAGGCTGGAGAGTTGTACGGTAAGACAGACAAGATTCCCAGAAAACATCGTTGCCAGCGTAAAGTCCTTGCTGATGGTACAACGGGTGAGGAGAGTGTCTTCACGATCAACGACGTTAAGAACGACTATAAACGATACGTTCCTCTGTTGTTGAATGGTTTTACCAACATTGGGTGACAATACCTAAATCAGTCTATAGAAGCCTTTGTTTACTCCACACTTGGTGCACAAGCTAGAACACGTGCGTCAGTCGTTGTTGGTTCCGCAGGTAGTCTAGAGACTCATCAAGAATTTCGAAAGTTGGTGGAGGATAGTGTTATTAACTATGACGTGTCAACGTGGATTCTCAACATGAACAAGTCGATTAGAGACACTAACGTTGTCCAAAATCTAGCACTGTCACCGTCTACATGGTTAATGCCAAGTAACGTGGTAATCCTCAAGAACCAAATCGCTGGGTACAACAACCTGCTAAAGACTGCTACACAGAGTATGAAGTTTGGAGTAAATAGTGGGTTAAACTACGCACCAACGATGGAGGCCAAGAAAGTTCACCAAGAAGGTGGAGAGCACCTGCAGACACTTGATAAACCACCACAGGTGACACATCGTATGGCAACACCAAATGTGGCACACCAAGAACATCGTCTGGAGGTGACACCAGATAGCCACACGACAGAGTTGGGGCTAGTTCTAGGGGTTTCGGCTGTGTCTGGCTATTTAGTAAGCAAATATGTGTTATGGCATAATGAGTCTAATTGTTATGGATTTGAGGACAGAGACTACGAGAGCGACAAAATATTAAGAAGAGCGAAGAGACATCTAGACAATGACCCTAAATTAAGCGTAAGCGGTGGGAGGATGTCTGGAGATATAGATATGGCGCTCGGGGCACTCAAAAACATAGCACATCCAGTCATGATTTGGACGCTATTAGTAAAAAAGTGTTGGAGTCCGTGTATCTATCACAATACTTTAAAGTGTAGTCCTATAACGTTCTATTCGATTTTAACACCACAAAGCACACGCACACACGGATATGGCACAGTTTTACCACAGTGGGACAAATAAAGTGAAAGGCATTGGAAACACACTAGTGCAAAATGATCCAACCTATGGTCCCATTATTGGTACTAACAGTGGTCATAGCTTCCTATCCCCTGAACTAACCCCAATTCTACTTGAGGCCGGAATACACGTCAACTGTCCACGTATGCAATACTGTGACGTATCCGTTTTTACGGTAGTGAGGTTAGCCGCGAGGGTGTCTACGACAGATTGGGAGGTGATTATCTCAAACGACGACGGTTCTTGGGACAAATACGTGGGGTACAAAGGAGGTAAAACTGACAAACTATCATATGGTGGTGGCGCTCCAGCAAATGAATACACGTGCACAATCCCAAATGACATCGACACCACTAAGAGGCATATGATATCAATACATTGGCAGATGGATAACTCACATGTTAGGGTGAACAATATAAGGTCAACAGACTCATACTTCACAGCTAACTATAATGAGATAGGGTCCTCCTATGGAACAATATTTGGAGCACATCGACCAAGATCACCACTCGCACCCTACAAATACCCTTCTCTGATAGAATTCTACGGTATGAAGATCATCTATGGCTACATGACAAACCGAGACGTTTCAGTAGTTGGTGAGAAAATGATGGGGAAATATAATATAAAGTAAATTATAAGACAATGAATAAATCAGTTGTTGATTTTGACCACGTATCAAAGGATATGACAGAGGAAGAGACACTAGAGCTCAAACGGTTCTACGCGCACTACCACAAACTAGAAGCCTGTTACAAGTGGAAATAGAAAAGGTTGAAGAAAATTAAACTATCGTTTAACATGGCTAGTATAGGGCTAACGACAGTAGGGATTGTAGCTGGGTCGGTAACCGCTAACCATTTAGTCATGGCTTGTATTAGTGGTCCTGGTGTGATCATTCAAGGCTACTTGGCTAAATCCAATCTAGCAAGTAGAGTGGAACATTGTAAGTTCGCACACACTAGCTACAAAAATGATATTGACACAATTAGTATCGTATCCGAGATCTTCCTTATAATGAATCGATATTTCTCTCAGATGTCAAAGTGCTAGACGACATTGTCGATGACTTGTCGATGACGCACAGACGACTGACTTGTGCCCACCAATTGATGGAATGGTGAAAAAGTATTGTAAAATATATGATGAGACTAACGCTCTAAATTAAGGCGAGACGCAAGGAGGTTGGAGTCAGACCCCCCTTCGAACACATAATTACACATGGCCTATACATAAGAACCAGGGGGTGTGATCTAATACTCTCACGACCAGTTTGACCAACCCTCTGTTTTGGAGGATTGCTCAAAAGAGCTTAAAGCCCAAAAACATAGCGTCAGCTTTTTGAGCGATAAAATAGACTAGTTTGGCCAACGTTCCGTTTTGGAACGTTGGTCAGAGTCACTTATAATATTACATACAGTATACTAGATATGATGAGTCTCACCAAAAAATTCAACTTTGGGAATAAGTCAGTCACAACTATCAAGAAAGGAAATGATATATGGTTCTATGAAAAAGAGGTAGCTGAAATATTGGGCTATAGACTTCCTTGTAAGGCAATTACAGATCATGTAGAAGACGAAGAGAAAAGAAAGGTCCAAAAGCTAACACCCCAAAACGGAACGTTGGTCAAAAGTATGTCATGGCAAATAAACGAACTAGGTGTGTACAAATTGGTATTCTCCTCCAAACTAGAGTCTGCTGGGATGTTTAAAAAATGGGTATTCACAGAAGTCCTACCATCTATACGAAAGACAGGTCAGTATACACAGTATAACCAACTATCAATCATGAATGAGACATATTTACACTACGACAGCGTAGAGTATATTAGAGCATACCATCCAACAATAGTCATCCCAGGGTTGGGAGAGTATCAAGACACATCTACGAAAAGAATAGATGGATGGAAGAAAGGTTACAGTGGTGGACAACCGGATTTGATTGTCCCACAGCTCCACAAGAGATATAATGGTTTTGCTATAGAGTTAAAGACACCAAAGGGTGACGGTGTAATTAACGATAACCAAGTCGCTGCTCTAAAGAGACTAAGATCGCAAGGGTACAACACACTACTATCCTCAGACCAACACGAGATAATACACTTCATAGAGACGTATACGAGAGACTCTAGAGTTCCGTGTGAGTACTACGACAGGAGATTTAAGAGTGAGACCACACTGTATAATCACCAAAGATACTTTCATCGAATACTATATCTATGAGATAACTGTGAGATGATCTGTGTGATAACTGTGAGATGATCTGTAACAAGACACCACGTATAATATAGATGACTGACAGTAACGAGGGCGAAACTATTAACGTCAATAACAAAGACCAAAGACCCCAAGAGAGTAGAGGCAGGCAAACGTTTGGCTGCTATATCTAAAGCGGTAAAAGAGAGGAATATGAGAGAGTGATAAGTGATAGAGAGGATGATAGTTTTAACTATGGATACGTTATAGGTACTATAGGAGTTGTTATAGCCGCTGGTGCACTGTATTACGCGACAAGGCAAGATCAACAAATGACGAAGAATGTTGTTATAAAAAGGAACCATCACGTAACCTTCATAGCTTCGATTAATAAAACATATTGTATAATATATGACATCGCCAATAGACAGGAAAGAACTGATGAACGAGCTATATGACACAGCCCTTGTGACTGCTGGAGCTGTAGCCGTGCATGTCCATGGCATCAAAGAAAGTGCTAAAAGAACCGTTAGGCACTCCCGAGTCAGTAAGGGCACTATAAAGCTAGCTACACTGTAAAAACGAAATGGTTATTTCAAGCAAAAAAAAATGGTTGAAATGTGGATCTGAGACAAACAGTTGTAAATGGTTATAACAACCAATTAATAAATGGTCGCCATTTACCATTTAAATGGTTACATTTACCATTTTATAATGGTTGAAACTACCATTGTGAATTGTTGTAACGACCAATTTCCAATAGTAGATTTAACCATTATATTTTAGTAGAAATGATCAATTATAATGGGTGTATATGACCAATTAGATTTGGTCATTCGAAGTTGTAACCAATTAACAACAGTAGTTTTAACCTATTTAGAATAGTACCCAGGGTGGATCTGAGGTAATCAATTCTAAATGGTTGAAGTGTGTTATTTTAACAATTTTTTATTGGTTGTAGTATTAACCATTACACAAATGGTTAACATTTAAAACACAAATCTTATCCATCTTATGAAATATAACAAAAAAAAAACACAAATTTGATGGAAAAAATTTAATCTAAATGCTTCCTGTTTTACAAATGTTTACAAAATTCTTAACAGCAAAAAGTGCTATATAAAGGGCTTATTACATGGATAGTCTCAGCCTGGCCGGGCTAAAATCTCAGCCCGGTAAGCTGGACTGAAATTTGATCCCGGCTCACAGACAAATTGCTTAGTAGCTAAACAGAGAATGGCTTAAAATTGGACCATTGCCCTCATTGGCCAAACAAAGTTAATGAATATTTAAAATGGGTCCAGTCAAAATTAGTCGTGGAGCTTTTGTCTCATGGATTGATGTCTGTACATCATCTTCATCCTGTAATTATACATGAAATAATGTTATATTATTTTATTTTATACTATAATAGTATAATATTAGGTCATTATACTACAATTATAAAATAAACTAAGAAATGGCAGTTACTGTATTTACAATGTTCCATTCAGGAACATATTGTGCCTCTAAATGGAAATTGAAAAGTGCAAATGAATTGCAAACTTACAAGAATGATTTTCCAAAACATCTCCCCAGCGATAAAGTCAGTTGACTTCTTCTCACCAAGCAGGTGTGGTAGGGCAGCCATAATACAGCGATTGTCCACTTCTGAAGAATAAAATTGGATTTTTTGCATGTCAATTTTATAATTAAATTATTATTAAGCTAAACATTGCTATTATGGTGATCTCAGTGCAAAGTACATACAGAAACTGAATGTGCAAATTAAACAATGGCACTGGAAAACAGATGATGTTAATGATTTTAAGAACACACGATGCTTTATGTGTATGAAGTGTTAGTGACAACTGACAACCTAGCCATTAGGGATGTGCCAGGGCAAAATCTAGATGTTTGACACTATCTGGTAAAATGTTGTGGTCCAACACTGGGAATAACTTACAGTGTGCTAAAAGTAAATCATAAGATATAGCTATGGTAAAGACAAAAGACTGATAATAAAGACTAAAGAGATGGTACAGAATAGAGATAAAACTCCATTACTCATGATTTGTAATGGTCTACTAGTTAGTTTCTATGTAATCGCAGTGCAAAAACTTGTTATCACAGTGCAAAAACTTGTTATCACAGTGCAAAAATCTGTTATTACAGTGCAAAAACTTGTTATCACAGTGCAAAAACTTGTTATCACAGTGCAAAAACTTGTTATCACAGTGCAAAAATCTGTTATCACAGTGCAAAAACTTGTTATCACAGTGAAAAAATATGTTATCACAGTGCAAAAACTTGTTATCACAGTGAAAAAATATGTTATCACAGTGCAAAAACATCATCATTGAGATAGAGAAAGTTCTATGTGTACCATACTGAACTTGTCAAGTGAAAACTTGTCATTTTGTGCTGTACAGACAAGCAAGTTTAAATTTAAGTTTGAATTAATATTGTCTCAAACATTTTCCTGTAGTATGTTATTAATAAGTAATAGTATGATTTTTCGTGCAATTTGAAAAAAAAAAACACTTGTGAGTTTTTCAAAGACCCCAAATAGCACTTGTCCTTCTGACTCGTGCTATTTTGAGATATTTGAAAAACTTGTGCATATTTGTTTCCAAATTGCACTCAAAATCATACTATTACTGTACCTATACAAAACCAGTAAGAGTGCTACATATTAAAATAATAATGCATTATGATTGATAATGGTCAACAGAAAGTAATCATGTGAGAGTGATAAACAAGAAATTTCACCCACTCAACTCTTTCATCTTATTAGATAATTTATGATGGCTGTAAAAAAGAGCATGGGAAACCTCTTTGTTTATTATTCTCATATTCCTTTCTGTTAGCTGTTACAGTAAGGTGCATCAAATTTTGGTGTGACAAACATTATACTGGTTTTGGTAGTATCACTTACCCCATTCCCTTTCTTTTCTTGAAGAGGGGTAGAGACACTCTTACCCCATTACAGTCAAATGTCTTAAAATAAATTCAAATAAAGAACTTATCAATGAAATTGCTGGTTAAATAGTAAAAAATTGCTAAAAAAAAGGCCCATACCACTAAACAAGAGATTAGCGATTAATTTAAGTGACAAAATTCCCCTTAACCTCAAAACAACTTAGACCCTAACCCCCTGCCTAATGAGTTTTCTAACCCTAACCCCAGTTAATATGACTGCTGACCAACAAGAGACCACTGGTGGGCACTACACAGCTAAAAATCGCACAAGTTGTTGCAATGTTGTTGGCTGAACAATACTGTAACAAGGCGGCTATCATGCGTGAACAACATTGTTGAACGAACAATGTTGCTCATCATTGTTCCAACAACATTGTTCACAGGGTGCAGCACAACATTGTTCACGCCTGTTGACAACTTGCAACAGCTTGTGGATTTTTCGCGTGTAGAACAACCACTGAGACCAATTAACCGTGAGGGAACTTGGACTAGCCCTAACACAACCCTAATCCTAACCATACATTAGGGTTACCTAAACCATACGCATGTCATGTAGGGTTAGGATTCAACCCGGTCTCTTCCTTAAATTAACTATTATCCTTAATTTACAAATCGCTCTGAATTAAGGATAATGGTTGTTAATCTAATGCTAGAACCCAACCCCAACACAACAAAGATCCTAACCCTCCGCCTAATGGTTTTTTTTAACTAATCCCCCGTCAAAATGTTCTCCATCCCTAGCCCCCGACGCATCCACTCCCCTACTTGGCTAGCTAAACTTATAAACAAGTGAGAGATACTAAGCTTGTGGGATAGTAATTGACTAACACACGCATGTGCTACTTTCACGATCGCCTCTAAATTAACCATTATCCTTAATTTAGAGCGATTTGTGAATTAGGGATAATGGTTAATTTAAGGTAAGAGATCGTGTTGTAGGATTATGTTAGGGACTGAATAATAAGCATATTTATTTTCTAGTCCCAGTTCCCTCGCAGTTAATTGGACCACTGACCTATATATAACCTCAATATAATATATATAACCTCAATATAATATATATAATATTAGTCCAATTATATATAGATCAGTGCCCGTGACACAGTAAAGGCACTTAAATACGTTGCCACGATTATTTGACATCACAACCAATCAGCAGGCTTCTTCGCTCGAATCATATGACACTATGTCCTACCCAGTCTTTTGGTGTCGTTTAGGCGCGAAATACGAATGGAAAACGTTCAACGCTAGCTTTAATAGCAACAACTATAAACTCAAAGTTATATCGCAACCTTTGCTTAATTAGCGGCATGTATCTCAAAACTTCTAAATGATGAATACTTACCAAGCCAGTGACTTTGCTCCATACAGAAATGCATTTTTTCCGTAGCTTTAGTAGAATCGGGTCATTGTTGTGAGGACAATGAGGTCATTCATCTCGAGGCCAAAAAGTCTTCCCCGTCAACTTGGTTTTCTATAAGCAGTTTAAGGTCGCTCGTAAAGTGTATCTCACTATTGTCGTAAATCAAAGGATACTTTATAATAACATATATATAATAATTGATACATTCTTGTCGAAATGGCCATATTTGACAATAATTTGAGGCCGAACGAGTTGTTTATCGATTCGAGTCACGCTAGTTAATATTGACGCTTGTTCGGAATATTTTCTGCCGTTTATTCCGTAAAACCATTCAATGAATAAAATAATCGTGAACGCGAAAGAAACGAACATTTATAGTTAAACACTTAAATGCAATGTTCTGTGCTAGTGGATTATATACTTGGACAAAACGTCACAAACGCAACGCGGTATGTGACTAATATCTTACCTTTGAAATATGCGTCCATCAGTGCGCCCAGGTTTGACTGCTCGAGGAGTTTTAAAATGTCTTCTGATGTTGATGCTTCGTGTATTGTTAAGGCCATCTCAAACAATAATTATCGCAAATAATTATAATAACAATAACGCAAATGATTTCTGAAGCCGCACGAGCAGCCCAGTGTTATTAAATCCACTGTTTGAACGAATATGGATGCCAACGGGGTCAAGTCACTAAAGTGGCAGATGAGGCCAACTCCTGTCATGCGGGCAGGCAAATAAACCAATCAGCGACGGCGAAAATGGCCCCCAGTGCCTGCCGCTGACCACCCAGACTGTTGTGCCAGTTGGGAGAATAATAATAGTTTCATTTCACTCGAAATTCAGTCGATAGTTGATAGATCCACGATAGATCTGACATTCCGATTTAGTTTAAACCGTCGAAGGCTTTCCGCTGGAGAACATCATTTACTGATTGGGAAGACGTTGTACTGGATTACAGGAGCTGATGAGCTATTCGTCCCGAAGTTCGCAAAGATTGGCAAGCATTTTGCTCTCAGGTATAGCGTTTCCTTTGTTTCTTCCTGCCCTTTCGGGTTTTACTATAAAACCCAAGTACCCCGAGCTATTGCAAATGATTTCAGTTGTTTATTAATAATCACGCGCGAATTTGCCTAAGTTCGGCATCTTCCACAAACTTTGAAGTTCATACCTTTTAAATTTATTGGGCTAGTATTTATTGGACTATATTTACAAAATAATACAAAACACAACTGCAGCTTTTGTATTAAATTTATTCATGGTTTTCCCCAGTTGACCTTTATTTTTGAGACTCATTTAATATGCATTGCATATCTGACTTCGCCATTTTAGCCAAATAAGCTGTACGTGTCATTAATATAGCCTTTGGTGGTGGGGATTTGATATTTATTGCATTTCATTTATGCTGACATTAGAGTAATAAGCCAGGCCTATAGATAAGTAATGCATTAATAATACATTACTATCCGATTCCAAATCTTGATTTTATCTGTCGAATGCCTGGACCAACTATACCAGTTTCAGTCAATGGGCCATTCCATTTAATATCCGCATCCCCCCTATTGTTGCTTCACAACCTTTGGATAAAAAATTATTTGTCGCCTCTAGGATAGATTTTAACCTAGTCTCCCCTAGGATATCTTCATTTACCCCTTGTATATTGTTAAAACACTAAAATATGGGCCAATTTGCTCTTGAACAAGAACATTCTTAACACTACTTAATTTTTACTTCAATTTAATTTATATAATATATATATATCCCGGCATTACCACCACTGCATATATACAGAACTCGTGACTGGGCTCTCGGCAACGGCTTCCATGGCTCGGTAGTCAGAGCACTGCACTAGTATCGCAGGGTCGCGGATTCAATTCCAGCCTGAAGGCCTTGAAGTTGCATTTTTCGCAACTGGTCCCGGTTTGGTCTTAAAATGTATGTATTCCAACACTCGAAATTTTCCTTCACCATAAATCCTTTCAACATGTAGTTTGATCGAGTGAAATGCCAAATATTACCTATATATATATATATATATATATACTGTATAATATATATATACTGATGAAGGGCTCTGATGAAGGGCTCCGCTCGAAACGTCAGTATCTCGTCACTAAATTATTGGCAAAATAAATATATGATAAATAAAATAAATACCTTTTGCTATATTATTTAAAACACTGTCTACGCAGCACTCTACTTTTATATATATATATATATATATATATAAATTATGGATAATTTTTTGGAAATTCCTTCGGATAAATTGAGATTCAAGAACCCATAGGACATCCAAATCCCTCAATAGGGGGGTGAGGCTTTCCATGTCAGAATCACTGGAAAATGTTTCAAGTGTTTACTAGACATATTGATGAGCTTTGATATTGAGTGAAACAGGCAGATATATTGCTGTTGCTATTTTTACTGCATTGGTATTTCTACTGTGATGACTTGACCCGGCTAGTCTTTTAAATATTTTGGTAACAAGAGCATAATTTTGATGAACTCCCCCTGGAATAGTAATTTTTTTTGACTAATGTAAAAAATTCCTGGATCCGCCCCTGTTTACTACTGAGAAGAATTAATGAACAATCGCACACATGTTTGCCGAAATATTCATAATACCACAAGTGCGAAGCATATGCGAATTCATAGTTTACGAAATTTTACTACGAAGCGGAAAAACTGATGTTTGTAAATATTAAAATCCAACATCCCGGATGTAATTTTTTACTAGCCAAGATAAAATACCACAATAAAAAAATTTAAATACCCCTAGTAAAAAAATTTAAGTTTAATATTGATGACATTAGCCAATCAGGAATGAGTAAAATTGATTGAAATGGTATTTGCTGCCTATGGCAGCATACCAGTCTTGACTTGGGTTGCTGTATCCTTGTGCCCAGATCTCTTTGTGGACCTATGTACAGTATAGTCAATGAAATCTCGATTTGTGTAAATTGCCCTCTGTTGAGATGTTCAGTTTTATGACGTTTTGTGACGTAGAAGTTTTATCATGTGTATTAAATTTCCTGCCTTTCGCCGTTCAGAACTTGTCAACGCTGTGAAGTTTGAACGATCTGTTCTGCCTTCAGTGAGGAAGTATAAGACGACTAAGATTATGTGTACTGTACTTAATTTTTCTTGTTGAATGCTCACCAAACAGAAAATATGGCTCAGTGACTGCGAGGTATCTGTGATTTCTTGCCATCACAGCATCACTTGTCATGGGCTAAATATATCATGATATCAAATTGTTTTGTTTGTGAATACAGTTTTCCTTCTATTTTAGGTGTATACTTAATGCAATGTCTGGTAGCAACAAAATAATAATGAACAGTTTGTCAGTTTGTCTCAATATAAATGCAGTATCACTTCCTTCAACAAGGAAACTAAAAGAGACATGTTTTTTCTTTACTGTGAATTAAAGCATATGAATACACCATCTCCTGAATCTCTGGCACTACGTCTATTTATGCTATGATCACATACAACTACAAACATCTAACTTGGATTTGAGAAAATAATTATCTACAGTGGTTTCTACAATTGATTTGTGCACAAAGCTGTAAAACTACATATGTAATAAACTGTACATCATGGAATTATTTACCTCAACTTTGTGAAAACTCAGTGGACAATGGAAATTATTTGTTTGCAAGTTCTTTGGGAAAATAAAATACAGTAGTTGCAGTGGTGTATTCCCAAACGACAACTACATTATATGTGGAGTCGTGCACATGTGCAATGAACTAATACATCACAGAGAGTATTGTATTCTCAACAAGAACTCCAATAAAAGTTAGACAATATAAACAATGGATCAACAATACCAGAAACATCTGTTACATACCATTTCTGGTTTTTATTTTGTCAGTGCTTTGCTTTGCCATCGCATATCAGACACTTGCAATTCCACTGACAGTTTTACCACAGTACTAAAGAAGCATGATTTATAGTGGCAGTGATTTATCGGAAATTTGTTTACCAAACATCAAACATAGTCATAATTTATGAATACTGTGTATGCAGTCAAATTCAAAAGCCTTGCCAATTATATTCAGATAAGTGATAGTTATTTGTAATTTAAGTCTGCTGTATTTAAATATAATAAAATAATTGAAAACAATGTGTATAGTTATCCATGGTACAGAGTATAGAGTAGGAGCTGTGGTATCTACTGGAATATCAGATGACCAGATTCCTGAATTTTCATTGATTAAAAACATTGTTGTCAATGTGCAGAATAATGTTATTTTTTATCTGACAAAATTTACTACAATTGAATTTGTTCCACATTTTCATGCTTTTAAAGTTTGCAGCGAAGCAATTAGTGATAATTTCTTTTCCTCACAAAAAGAATTTCTGACATATATGCCAGCACATGTAATTCATCCTTTTGGTACTGAACACAGAAATGGTGCTTACTATATTGCACCAAGATTCAGTATATGTATTATATAATGTATATAATTTATATGATGTATTAGTATAGGAAATAACACAGTTTGAGAAGAATTAATGAAAAATCACATGTGTGTTAGGTGAAATATTCATAATACCACATGTGGTTAGTATTTCGCCAAACACAAGTGTGATTTTTCATTAATTCTTTGAGAACAAATGTTATTTCCTTTTAATACTTTTTCAATCAATTTTATGCGAATTCATAGTTTACCAAATTTTACAAAGAAGCGCGAAAACTGATGTTTGTAAATATTAAAATCCAACATCCCGGATGTTATTTTAAAAAACTATTTTAATATTGAGGTCATTAACCAATCAGGAATGAGTAAAATTGATTGAAACGGTGTTATAATGTATATAACTTAAAATAATATTAAATTTGTTTAAAATTGACCATTGTTTTTTGTTGATAGTAACATTGTGTATTGGTTAATCTTAACCAATTTAAACCGGGTTATTTAACCAATTCCACTTGGTTATACTAACCACCTATTATTATTGGTTACATTAATCACTGTTTTTTGGTTGAAACCACCATTTTACATTGGTTAATATATAGCCAATTTTGAGTGTTATTTCTACCAATTGGTTAATATTTTAACCAATTTAAACCGTTATTTAACCAATTCCGTTTGGTTATACTAACCACCTATTATTATTGGTTACATTAATCACTGTTTTTTGGTTGAAACCACCATTTTACATTGGTTAATATATAACCAATTTTGAGTGTGTTATTTCTACCAATTGGTTAATATTTTAACCAATTTAAACCGGGTTATTTAACCAATTCCATTTGGTTATACTAACCACCTATTATTATTGGTTACATTAATCATTGTTTTTTGGTTGAATCCACCATTTTACATTGGTTAATATATAACCAATTTTGAGTGTGTTATTTCAACCAATTTGATTTGGTTATAACCAATTTAATTGGTTGAAATAACCATTCCGTTTTTACAGTGTACTGCTGTAGGCGCTTCAACGCTACTTGTTAAGTGGGCGCAGAGTAAGAAATACCTACCTGTGGACCCGTTTTCAAAATAATCTAGCGTAATATATATAATGGCTAGTGTACTAGCAGGTGGGTTGTTCAATGCTATAGCGTTCGCAGGAGCTGGATTTCTATTCAGAAAGCTAAACCATACCGGCTACGAGACAGAGATAAAGAGACATAACAAAGCGTTGGAAAGTCTTGCGAGAGCTAAAGAAAAGTTCTACGAGAACGAAGTTCGTCAGAAAGACAAAATTCAGGAGCTAAGACAACAGTTGTCAGATGCTAATGCAGACATAAACGACACGAACCACGCTCTAGATCGACTAAGACAAGTACTGATGATACAGTATGATGAGAAGACATTTAGTAAAGAGCCTGAGTTATCAGACTATTACAAACCCTCAGACGAGATGAAAGAATACCAAATGATATTCGTTGGAGCTGTCGGGTTACCCGTTGGGTACTTGGTGTATAGAGTGATCTAAACATAACTATATATATAGTACTATAGTAATGAGCAGCAAAACTTTGAAGGAGATAGCGATGGAAGCAGACGAGAAGCTTAAACATAATGTATTGGAGGAAAAGACAAAGATACACAACAAAGCGTTGGAGATACTCTGTGAGAGTCAGAAGATACACAACAAAGCGTTGCTGATACTGTACTCTGCAAGAATCTGATTAGTCAGATAGACGAGATTAAAGAGTTGAAACGACTATTGTCAGACACTCTAGACCAATCAAGACAGATCGCGACGAGACACCACAATGGGAAGACATCTACTAAAGACTCTGGGTTAGATAACTATTATGCCTTCTACAGATCATCGAAGATCACGCAGACTGAACAAACCCATTGGGTACCTAATTTACAAAACGATCTAAAGATATAAGTATATAGTAACTTAAATGGACGAACAACGTCTAATGATAGCGATCCTTGACGGATGCACAGTGGATGAGATCCTAAACTACGACAAACAGATAGACCCAACACCAAACAAATTGGATGACACCACATACTGTACAAATGTAGTAACCATAGAACTCCAATCGAAGACGGTGTATTTAGTTGTAACAAGTGTGGAGAGACCACATACGGACACGTAAATAATTTCATACCTAATATTTGGATGTATAACAAACCAGTTCATAGCTATAGTAAATGGTTAGAGAGAATGCTAATTAGCAAGGGGCTAGTTAGTGAGGGTAACGTACCAATAGTAGTCAGCGACTTTATAGAAATAGTAGAGTCTCTAAAAAAGAAAAATTGATTGCTAAGAACATATCGAAATACAGTTTCTACATTATTAGAATTAATATGCTCTAGAAGAGGTATAGATTTGAGGGGAGAGACTAATGACCTCAAACCTGGCAAGATCAAGGAACGATTCGAACGTAACCTATATAACGTAGTATATAAGGATCTAGGTTGGGATGGACAAGGTGACGCGTGCTATAATGAGTGGGTCAGAAAGGGTTTAAAGAAATAAAACATATGGTATTATATAATGGGGAGACCTAGAATCTACCAAACTAAAGAAGAAGCTTTAAAAGCCGCCAGAGCGCAAACTAAAGAGTGGATGAACACTCACAAATGGGTATGTGAGACATGCGATAGGCCATAAGATGGCGTCTTGACACAAGTGTTTACTGATGTTCAGGTGGCTAGCAGGGGCGGACCCAGAGGGGTGCGAGCGTGGCTAGAGCCACGGTCAGATTTTCTTAATTAAAAATTATAATTTATGTTTAATTGAAAATAAATCATTAGTTATTAAAAGTTCAAGAGAGTAAGAATGAAGCTAGCCACAATGAAAACACTGTTCAGATCTTAAAAAAAGCCGTGGAGATTAGCTGAAATTGAATTTTCCCGTTTCACACAGGTCTATTGCGCCAGCAATCGTACCACACAGCTGATAGATCGAATACGTTGCGATTGTTACCGACAAGTTTGCGAGCGTGGTCTCATTCGCGCGAGAAGTTCGAGAAACGAGTTCTGCTAAATTCCGCCACGGTCAGCGGTCGGTAGAAGGGGTGCAAGCTAATCAGAGAGCCAGAATCTGCCTAATAGAGTGTCAAAATTTTGGCGGGAGCCACCCTCAGCCACTCTTGCGTAATACCGCAATGCATATTTGCTCGATCGGCTCTGGTGGTCGGCACTGCACGTCAAGTCTATCTATTCTTGACTGAGCGATCTTGTCTGTTGGGTTAATATGGCTGCGCGCAGGGACTGCCAGAGCTACATTGAATATTAAGTGTGAGTCACAGGAAATCAAGAGAAGAAATGCGAAGGAATGATTTTCGAGGAGAGGAATCGAGTCATGGTTCGCAGGCTATCAGCTATGGGAAGCTCGGAGCACGATTTATCTGTTTATAATATTCGTGTGAATTCTCGCGCATTCAGTTTCCAAAAGTCGAGGTCTGTCCATCGCCGTCCAGTGAGGTTAGTCGAGATTAATATTTATGCGAGAATTTATGTAAATGTATCTATTAAGTCGAACAAACGTAAACAAAATAGATCAACGTGGGATTTGCTTTTCCCTCCATCAAAATCGCCAGGGGCTATAAACCAATATCACAAGGGTTAAATCTGTTTAGACTGGTGTTTATAGCCAATTTAATTTGTGGATGGAGGTTTACTCTTGTATATTAAAAGCTTGTTTAGTTGTTTATAACAGATTAATCCATCTCTTCGACTTGTCAAATGCCTAGCCAAATAGATCAGAGCCTTAATTAATAATATTTTATTGTCTATGCCTACACTGCAAAAAATGCATTTTCATCTTTGAGTAAATATAACACATTTTGTGAGTAAACGGAATCTTTACTCAACATTTTGTGTTAATTTTACACTTCACATGAGTTAAAATGTTTCTACTCAATCGTGTGCGTAAAACTAACTCACGCCTTTGAGTAAAATGTTGTTGAGTAATTATTACTCAAAATGATGAGTAAACTTTACTCATCCGCGCGTAAGCCCTCACTTTTGCTTTACTCAGCAATTGAGTAAATTTAGCCAACTCATATTTTTGAGTAAACCGAATGTTTTACTCAAATTTTGAGTAAACATACAACCACTATTGAGCGATGAAGCAGGCGTCTCGAGTAAATTCGGCGACACAAATTTTTGCTTCGAACATCGGATCAGCGTCACTATCGGTCATCAATATTCTATGATAATACGTTGTTGAGTAGAGATGAGGGCTGCACATGGCATATGTGGCACGGCATAGTCAGTTTAAGTTTTATGACTGATAACGGGCTATGTTTCCTGTTAAATAGCAATTGCTCGTCGTTATTTAAATTAATTCACATTCGAGTAGCTTTACTCAACTATGACATTATGCTGATACTATATACCTGTATAATTTCCACTATATAATATTAAAAGTGTTGGAAATGAACGAATCTTGTCAGGCCCGTATATGGACATTCCCAGAGGTCCTAGCGAGTTAACGTTAATGCTGCGCCATATTTGAATTCTCTTGTTGTCGCTGAAAGTTGAAACATTTATGGCATGCTGCTTTGTGTCTTGGATTATTTGTTTGTTAAATGGCTTTGTGAGTTTGTGTTATCAATTCTAAAGAAGTGGCTGATCATCAATTGTTCGTTGGTCTTATAAAATACTGGCTGTGGGAGTAAATACGGCAGAGATGCGATTTCAGAAAAGTTCGAAGATGAAGGTAAGTCTGACTCTGATCTACTAATATATTAATCCTGATCCTAAACGCATCTGAAAGTTTGAAGCAAATCAAATAGTTGCCTGAACTTCGCTTCTCTATCAAAAACGTTGTCTTAGAGGATTCCATTTCATTGTAGTTATTTTTCAATTGAAATGTGGATATTATCATGTGTCTAATCAAAATAATTTGAATGATGGAGAAAGCCCATCCTTTATTTGATCTCAGGAAACGAAGTGGTATGTTATAGACATATTTATCAGGAATAACCTTTTACATAACCTTTCATTTGTTTATGATAATGTTTGAATAACAATCAACAAAAGGGAACTTCCAAGGATTTAAATCCTTGCTGAAAAGCACAAATTCAGAGAGTATAAATGGCATATGGCATGCAGTGCTATTGGTTTGGTTTTAGAAGTGTTGTTATCATAATTTTTATCTATAAATTTAACTTCCAAACATTTGGCATTGTTCAAAAGATTTCTTCATGTGACATTGCATATTGGTTGGCAAATAGTTATAGATTTTTATTTTTCATGGAATTAACATACATATATAGCACACAAAGTGTGTCAAGCTCAAATCCTCAGAAAATTTCCTAGACTCAAACCTGTAACCTGATGATTGCCCGTGACATGCTCTGATATCAATTGGGACTCTTAGTTATGAAGGGTGAAGGTTACAATGATGTACTGGTTTGATTGATATATTCACTGAATATGCAACATTCACCATATATCATTACCAGTAATGCTTAGAAAACTGTGTGGGATTCATTTTCTGAGGATTTGAGCTTGACGATCATCATGTATTGTAATAATAATCACTACGGCATATATTTTGCATAACATGTTTAATAAAAGACTTACTTTGGTTATACAGTAGAACCTGAGTTTTACGACCACCGCTGTTGCCAAGCAAAAGTGGTCGTAAATGGCAGTTAATGATGTGACGTTATGCAAGCCATAATTATTGGAAGACATTGTTACGTTACAACTACATGTATATTATGTGTTCGCTAGTCGACTAAAAGATGGCTTTATAATTTAAAACCAATATAATATTTCTTAATAAAGAAAGAAAACCAGAATTTTTTTGAAAAAAGCACTGTTTGAACAGAGCTTGTTTGAACAGACCAATGCGTACGTACTTCATCTCGTAAAAAGTCATTCATGACAGGTTAAATTTTGTGTTTGGGATGCTAAAAGTGGTCGCTGGTCGTGTTTGGCAGGTGGTCGTTAATTACAGGTACCTTTTAACTATAAATGGTCCGTGCCAGAAAAAGTGGTCGTAAATGGCAGGTGGTCGTAAAAAATCAGGTTTTACTGTAGTCTTTAATTAATTATTATTAACTGTTATCTGTATTTTAATTAGGTTGTTTCTTGCTTTTCAAAATATTATAGATGCAGTTGCAATTTTGCCATTCCTGCTTAAACAAAACTAAGAGATTTTGGTAAGTTTGACTCAAAGTTTGAGTTTATCTATACCTTCACAAATCTGTATGATTTTTAAATAATAAATTTAAAAAAATGTTCGCCTTACCTACAAAAACTGGGTGTTCAGTGGATGTACATGGTACATCCGGTACCTGTTAATGTTTAAGTTTGTCAAAGTGTGTACACTCACAAGCATTATTGATCAAGTATTTATGATACCTGTACTACTTGAATTCATGTTGTTTCACCAATTGACTGAATTGAGGCCACCAACTACCATAAATTAAAGGTATGCTTTAGCTGTCCTAAAATTAACAAGCTGTCTAAAAGCCATCCAAATAATAAACAGCCACCCAAAAGCTGTGTTCTTGAAGCGGCAGTCCAAATTTAAAAGATGGCTGGCTAGTTAGAGCATCTCACCGATAATCAGAATTATACATGTTCAATCACTAACCAGAATTCATAATTTATAATATACATGTATAGTGTATGTATTATCATAATGTTTTAGTAGTTATAATTCTGGGTAATATACTAATGAGATTAACTTGGTAACAATGAAAAAATGCAGTCATTAAATAAATTGGGAGAATGTAATGGTGTGTATAGAGAGGTAGTTGCATGTATTATATCAATGATCAATATGTTCAATATTTATTGGAACCCTGGTTACAACATTTGGAGGCTTAATTCCTATTTCCTAGAAGGCGCTTGTCAACAACCCCCACACTATTCCCACTATGTTTCGAGCTGAACCAAAGACCAATCAGCTTCTACAGAGCTATATATAAAAATTATATACAACTGCTTGGAGGCACAAATTCTGTAAGATAAATTTTTGTCTTCATGCTGTCAATTTTGTAACTGTATTTATTAAATAACTGATGAAATGTTCTTGTATGTGAATATTTTACCAAGGCTATTTGAAACAAGTTACATCTTGCTTTTGCACCTGTGTCAATTGTAATTTAACAGCAGGAGAAAACCTAGCTGAAAGCCTGGCATTGCACTAATGGAGTGTTTCTTGTGTGACATCAATACTGCCGTGTTGGAGGGCAACGTCAAAGCACTGATGTTCAGGAGAGCAGATAATGCAATTTCAGTTTGCCCTCCAACAGTGGAATTCTTGAGAACACTCTATATAATTAATGGATAACTAAATTATGGACAAGTATACAAATGCTTAATTTCATTTAACTTTTCATTTAGGAAAAGTATGTTCTAAGTTCATGAAAGACTCCCCAAGCCAAGTTGTGCAAAAAATTAACATGAAGTGTATGGAGGTGAGGCAGCCCCAAAGACCCAGAATGGATTCAAGTTTAAATGCTGGACAGCAGTAATGGGAACATTTAATTTAAACTGGTTATATTTATATAATTATGCTTATTTTAATCTCAATATTTATACTTGTTTACATGAATATACAGTAATTTATGTCATGCAACTCTTCGACCTATCTCATCTGCTAGGGAGAGCTTGGAGTAGACAGACGATACATGGGCGATCGTCAAGCTTGTATATTCAGAAAAATTATTCTGATTCCCGGACAGGAATCGAACATGTAACCTTCTGATTGCCAGTGAGACGCTCTAACCATTGAACTACCGAGACAGGGTTTCTTTTAGGGGGCGAAGGGGGCATTCCAAATATTTGCCCCCCTCCCCTGAAAAAGATTTTTCCCCTCTTGTAAATTGCCAACGCGCTCAATCCGCCCCCAAAAAAATTTCAGTATGGGGTGTTTTGCCCCCTCTTGTTATATTTTCTGAAAGAAACCCTGCACCGAGACTCTAGAGGGAGAGCGAAGGTTACAATGATGTAATGGTGCGATTTATATACGTACTGCCTATGCGGTTATTAGATATAGTAACTGCCGCATAGGTAGTACGTATATCAATCGCACAATTACATCATTGTAAGCTTCGCTCTCCATCTGAGTCTCGGTGGCTCAATGGTTAGAGCGTCTCACTGGCAATCAGAAGGTTACAGGTTCGATTCCTGTCCGGGACTCAGAATCATTTTTCTGAAGATACGAGCTTGATGATCGCCCATCTATCGTCTGTCTACTCCAAGCTCTCCCACATTCACTACAGCAGTGTATATATTAACACATCCAAACACTACCGATATATAGTGACTGCACCATAGGCAGTACAATATCAATCACACCATTATATCATTGTAACCTTCGCTCTCCATCTCAAAATCATTTTCTGAGGATACGAGCATAACGATCGCCCATGTATTGTCTAATTTATGTCATGATAATAAATTATTTTAATTTGTATTTTGTTGGCACATCTATACTTGGAAATTGCAGCAATAGCTGGCCAAATTATCCTATACTACAAATGAAAACAAATATGGCTTTTCTATGGGTAAATGTTTATGCCATGTAAATTGTATGACCCATAGTTTGCCCATACTTGAATGGTTTTTCTATGGGGAAAGAATCAAGCCGACATGCCATAGTTTTTCCATAGATTACAGAAAAGAGAGAACTAATGGTACCACTATTGTGCTCCATATAATTTCCATATTGACTCCATATAGTCATAACTGTATGGATTTTTGCCAATTTCCTACAATTTCCATACATGTATACTGTATAGGACAGAATAGATTATATGGTTGTGGTACGGAGAGTTACTAGTGTCCATAGTAAAACCATACTTATGCCATACCTAGCCCATAGCTCACCCCATACCGTTTCCTTAGTTGGGCCATATATGTCCCATATTATCTGCTTTGGTAAGGGCAAGACAAAGAAAAATGTCGGATTTCATTTAAGATTTGCGTTAGATTTTTGCTTATGTTTTGTGAGTCTTCGGGTGGACTCAACTAAAAGATCATTGGATAGTCACAATAGAAATGTCAGGCCTATCTTGTTTGCTAGCATATACAATGTTATTTTTAAAATTTTGGTGCACCACTTAATCATTATAATATAGCCTTGAGGATCGAATTGGACGCTCTTGCAGACGATGACTTGTTTGTAATTGTATAAGATAATTATTTTTATACATATCTTAAACGTTTCCACATTTTCATTCAATAAACATTTAACAACTGCAGCTATATGATGTATTTTGAGTGGATATTTTCCTTTAGTTGTAATGAAGAGCTTCAACATATTCAACTCGCGTACTGCGATTCCGTTTTACTCACTTGGAGTAAATTGCGCGTAATATTTACTCCGCTTCTGAGTATGATTTACTCTCATTTTGAGTAATCTCAGATTTTACTCAAAAAAAGGTGTCATTGTGGATGCATTTGGTTTACTCACATTTTTGAGTAAGTTTTACTCATATCTTTGAGTAAGTTTTACTCACAGTATATGAGTAAGTTTTACTCACAGTATATGAGTAAGTTTTACTCACAGTATATGTGTTAGTTTTACACACTATTTGGTGTCACTGTGGATGCATCGTTTTACTCAATATTTTGAGTTAATTCTACACAGGATTTTTTGCAGTGTAATAAATATTATTCTACCAGTTAGTTAAAATATCTTAAATTATTACCTAAAATATTATTAAAATATTTTGTTTTATTGATGTTTCCTACTCTACCAATATTATAATTAAAATTAAAAATGGTCAATGTGCATTATGCACCTATCAATTTTAAGCTGCAGGGAGGGGAGGCCGGGCATACCCTGGGGATTTGATTCGAAATTTAAATTTTTTGTCAAATATCCCACCTTGGGAACTTATTCGAGACTCAAATGAGATCAAATCCCCTCTTATTAAAACTTCGTTCTCTTGTTCGCGCTCTTCTGACTCCGCCATGTCGCCTTCTGAGCTGATCAAATTGCCCCACCACGGGAATCAATCATGTGCCAAATCCCCTGGGTATGCCCGGCCTCCCCCCCCCCCCCCCCCCTCCCGCTTAACATTGATATGTGCATTATATTTTTATCACCCTGTACTGTACGGTTTGTATTTGGTAAGCAAATCATCTGGCACTTGACAAAATAAAAAAAAGGTGGCTGGATTTAGTCGGCCTAGTAGGCACCGAACTGACTTTTGTTGTTTTGAACAACCGGTGTTGTCACTGAGTTATCCCCATGTCTAAAATTTGCCCTTAATTCACTACCCAACAGAAATGCACTTAAATTATTATTTGAGATCTGTTATTCAGTATCAATATTAGATTTGATTTATGTCGACCTAAAGCTAAAAGATGATTCAAAAAGTGATTAGCCATGTTGATGTTAGTGAGCAAGTTGTTCAATTGAATATGATTTTAAGCTACTACATGTATGCTGCAGCTTATATGCTATAGCATAAATGTAATACAGAATGTGATTGTCGCATTATCTGTTCTATGGAAATATGCTTCAGACAAACAATAAACAATAAAAGGCTATCACCATACTTCAATATATATATATATTCAAAACACTGTCTACGCAGCACTCTACTTTTTTATTATATATATATATATATATATATATATTATATATATATATTATATATATATATATATATATATATATATATATATATATATATATATTATATATATATATATATATATATATATATATATATATATATTATATATATATATATATATATATATATTAGCTATCGATGGACCAGGCGGGAGTCGTGTTTTGACAAAGGCCGTGCCATTCTAACGAGTAAAACAATCATAATATATTTAATATTTATATAATTTTTTATTCTCTGAAGATGTTGTGATAACAACAAAACATTAGAACTTTAAATATATAAATATTATGATTTAACTTGTGTTTTACTCATTATAATGGCGTTTGTCAAAATATATGCTGGGTTACTGTAATTGGGCCTGTTTAACCTTCCACCAAGATTATATCTAAGGTTGAACTGTTCAACCTTCCTTACTACCATTTTGTTGCTCCACCAAGATGATATTGAATTAATTAACCTTGCTTTTGTTGCTCCACCAATGTGATTTTGAACTACACTGTACTGTAATTAACATTCCTGTCTACTATTTTGCTGCTCCACCAAGATGATTTTGAACTAATTAACCTTCTCATCTTAACCACCATATTTGCTGAACTTTTTGAACTGTTTATGACCTTCCTATCTACTATTTTGCTGTCCCACCAAGATGATATTGAACTATCTAACCTTCTTAACCAGCATTTTGGTGCTAAACAAAGATGATTTGTGAACTGTTTTTCATTCCTATTTTGCTGAACCATAGTTTTAATACAATACTTGAGTTTCCAGTCCATTCTTGAATTTTGAAGCAATGTAGCATCTTGACGGGTACCTTACAAGTTAGTTTTACTACACGTGTCTTGAATAAAGAAAATAATTTGTAAAGTATCCATCTTGTTCAAACCCTGTTTTGTTACTTCAAGTTGAAAGTACAGTACAGTGATAAGTGAGTAACATTTATCTTTGAGATGTATTGCAGGTGTAAGCTACAGTACACAAGTTAGTTAATTAATTATTCAGTATTGTGTATTTATTTCATAAACTGCTTGATAGTACTACTGGATATAAATATGTTACATATTTACAATACCCATATACTATGTTCATCTTGTTTTACAAAACGAACTACATCAAAGAAATAACATCAAAGAAATGGAGACTAAGGAACAGAGAATGTGATTTCACTGTTTTGGAAGTATATGCAGAAAATTCGAATTTCAAAATTCGAGCTTCATTACAAGCTTGAACAAAATATTGGACTTTCGTTTAAAGGGACACTCCGGCCCAAATACAAATGCAGTTCATATGAAAGATCTTACTGACTTTAGTTTATTTCCAAAGTTTCAGCATTCCTATCAATTTAGTTAAGAAGATATTGCTAGTTGAAGTTGAAAATTTGTGGATTTTGACGCCATATTGGTTTTGAAAATATGACGTCCTTGAGTGATTCTTTATCGTCAGTGGAGTTGTTTTGATGGCGATCACATAGTGATAGTTATTGTGAATGGTCTTTGGACGAAAATTAGTCGAAATAAACTATTTAGTTCATCATGCAGGAAAGTAGAGGAGCTTCTTAGGCATAATACGAGATCACGTCACTCAGTGACGTCATATTTGAGAAACAAAATGGCGTCGAAATTGGACAAACTCTCCAACTTCAACTAGCCACATCTTCTTAACTAAATTGATAGGAATGCTGAAACTTTGGAAATAAACTAAAGTCAGTAAGATCTTTCATATGAACTGCATTTGTATTTGGGCCGGAGTGTCCCTTTAAGCAAAATGAGGTGCAAAATTTTTGTGAAAGGCACAGCATTTTTTTTCAGTTTTTTCTTCTGAAAAGTGTTCTCAAAATGCAGGAAATAGCGTTTTAGAGGTTCTAGTATTTCAAAATTTCCGGCGGGAATGCCCCGATACCCCCCTAGAAATGTATACTTCCCAGGTGAGCCACGGTCAGATTTTGGGCTAGATCCGCCCCTGGTGGGTAGTATTTTTCTTTTTTTATCACTACTCGGCGTTTCCACACGTCGGGAATTTTTTCGAGAGATACTTTTTCAAAGAACATTGTGAACTATTTTTTCACTGGAGTTGTGCGTTTCTGCTTTAGTAATATGCAAATTTTACGCTGGGACTTTCTAGTGTCGACAGCTGTTACATTAAAAAATGTGAGAATGTTCTTTGAATGTATTTGTTCTGTTTTAGGTAGTTATTTTACAATTAAAAAACGTTTTGGTACAAAGTATTGTGCTGCTGAAGTTTTGGGCATGTTGGAACACATTCCCATTGATGATAATGATAATACAAGTGAAGAATCTGCTGAATCTGACCATGAAGTTGATGATATTGACTATTACCCACTTGAAATTGATGATGATAATGAAGAGGAGGAGGAGGATGGAGATGATGCTGAATTGGTTGTTCCAGTTGAAGTAACAGTTTCAACAAATAGTGAGAAATCCGGGGCAACATCACACCAGAAGCAGAAGCAAACTGCCAAAGCAAGGGCTACGCCTAAGAGTACAAGGAGAATATCTGCAGCCAAGGATTCCAAAATAGTAACTGTTGTTGCACAAGTTGAATATTTAGAAAAGTATATTTCAGAGAACGGTTCATCCCAGCTAACACCACAACAGATAAAACATTTGCAAACTACTTTGCCCCAGCTTGATGCCAGTAAAACTAAAGAGAAATTTACCACACAACGAATCAAGTCATTAGTCAAGATTGCTAAGCGTGGTTGGAAGAAACTGGAGGAACCAACAAAAAATTACAATTTTGATCAGCCTCAAGGTAAACAAAACAATGTTTCTTACAAATTTATTTTTGTGACGACTGCTGTCATTATTAGATAGAGTAACAGTATTCCTGGTTCCCAAATAATTTTGTGTTTGCTATGTTTAATTTGTAGGGCCAAAAAATGAGCACTTCGCTGACCATATCACCACAGCATATGTATTTTTACAGTATCTTGATACTGATGTGGTAGACAACATCCTGTTTCAGACAAACCTGTATGCAAATCAGAGAGAGAAATTTTCCACCCTTGAATCGCGCTTACATTTTTGCCTCACTATTGGTCAGCTGACCAAGACCTTAGTGTGCCCATAGTTTCTTCAACAATGCCAAGAAACAGGTTTGCTCAAATATTATCAAATTTACATATGGCTGACAACACAGCTATCCCTGATAATTATAAGGACAAACTTTTATAAAGTAAGACCATTAATTTCTGCAATGAATGCTAACTTTGTAAAATTATATAATGTTTCGCAACAATTTAGCATAGATGAAAGCATGATTCTTTTTAAAGGTAGGCATTCCATTAAGCAGTACTGCCCAATAAAACCCATAAAATGGGGTTATAAGCTTTGGGTGAGGGCCGACATGGATGGGTACATATGTAAATTTGATGTATACCAAGGGAAAAACGGTGAAGCAGAGAGTAGTGAGAGTGACGAGGTAATGGAGGAATTTGGGTAAGGTGAGAAAGTGGTAAGCACTATGGTTAATGATCTTCATGGTAAACATTACCAGGTCTATTTTGATAATTATTTCTCCTCCATTCCACTTATGGAGTACCTAAAAACCAATGGTGTTGATGCTTGTGGTACCATTAGAAGTACAAGAAGAGCACTGCCAGTAGGGATAAAAAATGACAAAGATTTTGAGCGCGGTGACTTTGACCACCGGATATCTACAAAAGGCATTTTATATGTAAAATGGAATGAAAAAGGCCTGTTCATCTTGTCTCTAACTTTCATGGCACTGATTGCTCTGTAATTCTAAGGACTCAGAAAGATGGCAAAAAGAAGCAGTTCCCTAGCCCAACTGCAATCAAATATTACAATATCTATATGGGGGGTGTAGACAAAGCTGACATGCTTTGTGGTGTATATGGCCTGAATAGGAAGGCAAAGAAATGGTGGCACAGGATATTCTTCGGCATAATTGATCGGACTGTAATAAATGCAATGATTGCCTTTAATAAAATAGAGAACACAAGAATGACTACACTTGAGTTTAGAAGAAGCGTTGCTCAAAGTCTCGTCAGTTTGTGCCGCAAGCCAAAGGTTGGCCGCCCCTTTAGGATATCCCCCTTGACTGTGAATAAGCGTCGTAAAACTGCATACTCAGTATCGAAGGCCATCAGATTGGAAAACTGGGGGGCACACTGGGTTGTTTATGAAAATAAACGGGGTTGCTGTGAGGTTTGTGCTCAGAAAGAGGTTGAATCCCGTCCTTATAGTCAGTGCTCCATGTGCAAAATATTTTTGTGCAGCAACAAAACTAAAAATTGCTTCAATGAATATCACGAGTTTGAACAGTGAACTCTTGCTGTTTGATGTACCAGTGTAAACAAACCTTATGTATGTTAGCATTAACTATTCGTATATTTTTATATGTAATATTTGAACAATTCGGATATTTTTATATGTAATATTTGAACAATTCATATATTTTTATATGTAATATTTGAACAATTCATGTATTTTTATATGTAATATTTGAACAATTCGGATATTTTTTTATGTAATATTTGAACAATTCATATATTTTTATATGTAATATTTGAACAATTCATATATTTTATATGTAATGGTCTTATCTTTAAAAACATTATGTTAGTATTAACAATTCATATATTTTTTATATGTAATATTTGAAAAATTCATATATTTTATGTGTAATATTTGAACAATTTGTATGTATTTATTTATACGTAATATATAAAGTATATATATAAAGTATATTTTATATAAAAATATACTCTTTTTTTTCTTCAAATATGTTGATTTTCTTGAATCTTACTTTTTTATGTTGTATCTGATCATCTGATAACTCACGTCGGAACATTAAAGTCCCGTCACTGGGATTTCTTAGAATTTTGGACATTCTTAAAAAAAAATTTGTATTCAGAATCTGAGTTGTCTTTGTGATAAAATTACAAAGGATGGCTTTTCATACTGTACAGGATTCTTATGGTGGTAGGCAAAGGGTTTTTTAAAGAAATAAAACATGTCCTATAGTATATTACTACATGCACTTTTTGAGGAAGTTATCAGAAAAATACCTCGCCGAAGCTAAGCAGTTAGGATACAAGTGGATAGACCTTTTAAGAGTAGCGTCAAGATAGAGAGTCATCGACTCTATCAAAAGGAACAAACTAGAGGGCCTGAAGTCGTTCGTCACAGAGCAACGAGCACGTATTGAGAGGAACAATATAAAGCGAGAGGAACGCACAAGAAAGGTCAACGATATGTTTCCTGCAGTCACACAAAGGCAAGTAGCGTTTAGAGGATACACCAGATCATACGACGTTGAAGTGATCGACAATAAGGATCCACTATCACAACTAAACAAAACTAGAGTAACTGTGGGTCTAACTCTAAGGAAAGACTTAAGACAACTAAGAGGCATAAAATACAATGAGACACTAAAATTACTCCAGAGAAACAATTAGATGGAGATAGAACGATGTTTAAAACCGCGTTCTTCAATAGTGTCACTAAAATTGTAACTAATAGTAACGGCTTATATAAAACTACAAGACAGTCAAGCGAAGAGATAGTAAATCGTATAGCTGTATGGCTATCAGAAGGGTGCGGGTGGACTACAGACAAAATAGACGACCACTATATAAACGTTGTTGTATACGAACCTCTAAAAGGATCCAGCTATATCGAACTACCGTTGGAATTGAGGAACTCATTGACGGGTCTAATCAACATAAATAATAATGACGACAAGTGTTTCATGTGGTGTCACATACTACATAATAACCCAGTACGCAAGAACCCAGAGAGTGTCAAAACACAAGAAAAACATTAACACTGAAGACTATGAGGGAGTCGACTTCCCAGTATCAGTTAAACAATACAACAAAATAGAGAAACTTAATAATGTAAACATCAACGTATTTGGGTATGAGGACAAACAACGATTCCCTATCTACGTGTCCAAAGAGAGCAACGAGGATCATATGGACCTACTGCTAATAACAAAAAACGAGAAACAACACTACGTATTAAGTACTTTAATAGGTTTATGTACACTGTAAAAAACGACCGGTTGAAACAACCGTTTAAATTGGTTGCAACCAATTCAAAACGGTTGAAATAACCAAACGAATTGGTTACAACCATATATAAATTGGTTATTTAAACCAATTGTTAATTGGTCGCAACCAATTGTTAATTGGTCACAGTGCATGTGAACAAAATAACCAAATTGTTTTATGTTACGACCGATTTAAATTGGTCGAATTTGTTAAATGGCTTCGTGGATAATATATTTAACTTCTACTCGCGCCTTCACCACCTTGACGAATCTCGCTTTCGAACTGTCGAAAATCTATTCCGTTGAAGTTTGTTGACATATGGAGTCCCGCACGTTTGAAATATCACACATGCGCGGACTGGACGGATTTAATTGAATCTAAAATAACACAGTGTAAGTTAGCCCAGTGTAAGTTAGTCCTAACACTAAGAACCGAAGTGTTTTTACAAAACTGCTAGCATGGCACATTAAATTTGATTTGCAGTCACTTGATTTTTGTTAAACTAGCATTTTTATATTTTCATAAAATTTGGGTTTAATAATTAATACAATATAACCAAATGAACATAAAGCGCAACCGGGAGCGGAGATAAGACCCTGGGTACGAGGTTCCCCCCCACGATGCTCCGATGAATAGGATATATTTTATTTTATGGTTATGACAAGAGTTTTTATTTGGATTATGGTTAGGGTTTTTGTTCTTGTAAAGCTTCTGAATCTCGAGAAAATAACCTTGATGTGTCTATGACGTAGTCTGTGTCCACTGTGTACACAAAGATGCCAATTAAAATTGATTTCCAGTCACTTGGTTTTTGTTAAACTAGCATTTTTCCTAACATTTGTATTTAATAATTAATACAATATAACAAAATAAAAACTTTAAATCTAACATAAAACGAACAACGCGAAAAGCGTGGCTGAATGGCACACGCAATAGCGCTCCGTCGAGATGACGTCAGTACCGATGTTTGTCCGCTTTTACCCATAATTCTTGCGGCCATAACAAAAGAAATAGCTCTTTTGCAATCATTTGTGAGTCAAATTTGGTTTGTTTGTCCGCTTTTTGAGCTATTAATAGCAGCCAGACTTTACGCTATTAGTGAATCCCCAACCTCGTACCCAGGGTCTTAGCGCCGCTCGCCACGATGCTTGTGAGACCTCAAAGAATCATGGGATACAATACACCACGCGGCCATTTCGAAATGTTCGAACGAACTTGAAGTTTCTTGGTCTTTGATCGTTATATTTCGATGATTTAATTTGAATTTCTTGGCTGTATTTTGTGATGGTTTTCAAAAGGACTCGTTGCTTTCCGAATCATGGGCTGTAGATGAAGATTGTCGTCAGAATTTTGAAGGTACGTCCGTAAGTCACATTCAGTTTAATCATTTTATATTTGTATATCATTTGAGTCCGAGTCAGCAACTAGCTATTAGATACTAGCTGTTTAATAATGCGCATTTATTTATTACCTGTTCTTATTCAATTATTTGTTTTCATACGTATTGTAATCAAAGGATTGGATGGTTAATAATTGAGTTGTGTTTGCCTTTATGTTCGGCTGACAATTTGGTTTGAATCGCACTTAAAGTTTGAGATAAATACTCATATTTTGACGTAGATAGTTGTTATATTTTTCCAGATTCGATTTTAGCGAAGGCTTTACTATCAGCTTAACATACTTTGAAATTATTTATATCAAAGTTCGCAATATTGGCATTGCCATTTGCCAATTCAATTGGTAAGTTTGTTTTTCTCATGCAAGCCATATTGCTTCTAGTTTCTACTGGTCCATACAAGTCTGTTGTAGGTGACATCAAGAAAATATTATTGGCATATTGCAGTTTGTAGTTACTTCATACATCATGTGTGTTCATATACTATAATACCTTTACTGTATCATCAGCATCTCACTCTAGCATGAGTTTTGAGCAAAGTTGTAAAGGTTTTGCTGTGCAAGTGTGTTAAGTTGTCAATACTCAGAAAAACTCTGAGCACCACGCAGGATTCGAACGCGTAACCTTCTGAACGCTAGACAGACGCTCTAACCATTGAGCCACTGGAACTCAGATGGCAGAGCAAGGTTAATTATGGTATTTAAACCCTGGGACGAGTCTTGCCGTTATCACAAATACTTGTTGGACTACAAGTCGTTGTTGTGACAGTCAATTTCCAGTTAAAGTTAGGTAGTTGCAACTTGATGTTTGTAAAGTTGTAAAGGTTTTGCTGTGCAAGCTGTGTTAAGTTGTCAATACTCAGAAAAACTCTGAGCACCACACAGAATTCGAACCCGTAACCTTCTGAACGCTAGACAGACGCTCTAACCATTGAGCCACTGGAACTCAGATGGAAGAGCAAGGTTGATTACGGTATTTAAATCCTGGGACGAGTCTTGCCGTTATCACAAATAACACAGCTTGCACAGCAAAACCTTTACAACTTTACAAACATCACACTGCAACTATACCTAACTTTACTAACAACATTTAACTGGAAATTCACTGTCACAACAACGACGTGTGGTCCAACAAGTATTTGTGATAACGGCAAGACTCATCCCAGGGTTTAAATACCGTAATTAACCTTGCTCTGCCGTCTGAGTTCCAGTGGCTCAAAGGTTAGAGCATCTGTCTAGCGTTCAGAAGGTTACAGGTTTGAGTCCTGTCTGGTGCTCAGAGTATTGACAACTTAACACAGTTTGCATAGCAAAACCTTTAAACCTTTGCAAACATCAAGCTGCAACTACCTAACTTTACTAACAAAATATGAGCAGTTAAATGTATGTGATATGCCAGGTGTAAGTATAATCACAATTTGAGTTATATAAATTGCATATTACAATGGGGCAAGAACCGAACGCCACTCAGTTCCTGTATATAGTGAATTATGGATTCTACTGTATGTCTGATTGTTTTAGTTCCTACCTTATCTCCATAAACAACTTTTTATTGTTTATCTTTTCTGGCGAATGTGAACATTTATTAACCTCGACAAATTATATTCCTCGAAGCTTAGTAGGGCAGCCGCTTATCCATAATTTTTATTTTTAATATTTTTAGGACTTTAATATATTTTTATAATAGTTATCTATCAATTGTAAATTTAAGAGTGTAATTTTGAGATTTATCTACTTAGGTTACTACCATATTGTAAAGTGCTAATGGGTTATAGGGAATTAGCAATATAGAAATTCTCATAATTATTATTATTATTGTAGTTGTCTCAAGGGCACTTTAAGAACAATGCTCACAGAAATTTAAAACAATGGTACCCAGCATGCACAATGCTTGAGTTTCCGTCCATGATTAAAATTGACATTTAAAGCATAAATATTTACTAACATATAATATTGATTTCAGGATTTTCTTGACTTAATTCAACAGTCCCCATATGAGATAGCCAAACAAGTATGTGCCTTATTTGGGAACTTCCTGTGATTATCATACATGACAGAAAAAAGAAAATAAAGACATTCTGCTTTATACTATCTAATGTATTGTGAAATTTGAATTTCTGTATTACATTTTTGCATATTGTGTACATGACAGTCATGTGAAGATGCCATTTAGTAGAAGGGTTAAAGTGCCTATTCAGCCTGTGCGGGTTTTACATATTCGTAATCTTTGGCTTCTACCAAAAAGAAATGTAGTATATCTTGTTGTTCGAAAATTGCATCTTCATGCATTCCCCCCTGCTAAAGTTCACAGGAAGTGATGTCAACGCAGGGACACATAATATGTTGCGGTGTTATTCAACAGTGAATGTTATTGAGTGAATTTTGTCTAAACAGGCTGTTTAAAGTTCAAATCCAAACTTTCGCTGTATTTCATTGCTGAATCACTCTGCAAAATATCGCGTGTCCCTGTGTTGACGTCACTTCCTGTGAACTTTAGCAGGGGAAAAGGGCATGAAGATGAAATTTGCAAATGACAAGATACAGTATATTATAATTTTTCTCATGAGAATCCAAAGATCATAAATATGTAAAATCCCCACAGGCTGGATAGGCACTTTAACAGCTCTGTGACATCTCATACCGTACATCCACAATAGATCCTAAATTATCTTTTGTGGCAAATGACTGTCTAGTCAAATGACTATACCCTACCTAAAGGATAAAATGCCTTTACTAATGAGTAGCTAGCTGCCTTAAGACACTGAAAATTTGCCCTCACCACCACTAGGCCTGTAGGGTCATCAGAGACTTCAAAAAGTTTATTTTTCTCATACAAGCCATACTGTTTCTACTGACCTGTACAAGTCTGTTGTGTATGTTTTACAATATGAATGAGTTGACATTAATCAAGAAATTTTCAATATATTATTAGTTACCGGTAATACAAGGGTTGACAACTCTGTGACAACTAGTAACTCCATAAAAATACAAGTTGGTATGGGCTTACTAGTAGCCACAATAGATTCTGAATTATCTTTAATTAGCATTGTTATTAAAATTGCAATAATTTGAACCTGTGGCAAATGACTACCAAGTTATAGCTGATATTAAACATGTGAAAGGAAATTTGAAATGGCCCTGACATTGTCTGGTCTGTTCTGGTCATTGTAATATGTTAATTTATTATGTGCCAAACTGCACGATTAGGATGTTAAATTAAATAGCATTAAACATTTGGTCACTTGTAGACACTAAGACAGTATGTCTCTACAGGAAGGATATTGGCTAAAATCCTGCTCTCCCTTGAAATATTTGATTTTTATATTACATTAACCAGTAAAGCAATCATGCATCAAAATGCTGCCATGCAGTTGGTGTCAAGAACTTTTTACATATTTAACATCAGCAAATGACCCCTGGGGGTTAGGCTAACTATCTGTGGGGATTTAACATATTTGTAATCTGTGGATTCTCCTGAGATAAATTGTAATAATAATAATAATAGATGGTTTATTGAATATAAAATCGCACTAATACAGTGAATTGCTTTATATTTACAACTGTTTAAAAAGGTCTTAAAAAAGGTCATATTGAAAAAGTTTACAAACAAATAATAGAATACCGGGGGACTGGAACCGGTTTACAATTAGAAACAAAATTTACTAAAGTTTCACATAGAACTTAGTTAAGATGTAATTAAGTCATTTATGCATCTCGTCATGGCGGGAAAAAAGCTGCAGTTTTCCGTTATAACGGTCAGTATTGCATTGGTAAAGAGAAAGTCGATCAACACTACCACGTAATTTTCGGCCATGTGCTTCATATCTCGTCGGTGGAATCAAAGTAGCCAAAGGAGAAGATGGTGTCGATTGTATTTTTTTTAAAGTTTTTTGAGGCACAGCTTTTGTCTGTTATCAGAAAGACGTGGTAATATATCTTGTCAGCTGAAAATTTCATCTTCATAGACCGTTTTGCTGTTAAAGTTGACGGAAATGATGTCATTTCCGTCAACTTTAACAGCAAAAAAGTCTATGAAGATGAAAATTTCAGCTGACAAGATATATTACAATTTATCTCACGAGAATCCATAGATTACAAATATGTTAAATCCCCGCAGACGTTATATGCACTTTAAAGATAATTTAGGATCTATTGTGGCTGCTTAGGTAGTCCATACCAACTGATATATTTCTGGTTTTATGATTTGTCACAGTAATGTAATATGCAAGTTACAGTAGCTAGTTTTGTGCCAAATTGTAACCATTTACTGCACAATTGAGATGTAAAATTAATAGCATTAAACATTTGGTAACCTGTAGACAGTGTTTTCTACAGGAAGGATATTGGCTAAAATCCTGCTCTCCCTGGAAGATTTGATTTTCTATATCTATGCAATGATAATTTAAAAACCAAAGCAATCATAAGCATTGATGTGTACTTATGTAGGATATTTAATGAATCTTTGTATGGTAATTTAATACTAATTTTTATGTAAAGGTACATTTTTATTGATTATTCCTATTGTAACACTGCAAAGTTATTTCTTAGTATAAATGTAAGTTTTCTACTTGTAAATAACTCTGCTTCAGTTGAGGAAACAGATAATATTCCTACTGGATGGTGATAAGCTGTGTCCTGCTAATTGCATTTTAGTAATAGCAATTAGCAATTCTATTTATATTTTTACATTATATTTTACTTGCAGAGTTTCCACCTCTGCAAACTCTCTGAAAATGCTATTACTGTAAAAGTACAATATAAGGTGCTTACAGCTAAACTTAATCTTAATTGGTTTTTTTTACTCTTGTGTTGTAGAATGATACCGACATTGACATTTTGAGTAAAGTGAAGAATTGTTCATCTCCAAAACTCCTCTCAACTGGACTACTGGAGATATAGAAGACACTATATCACGTCACTCGTTGCAGAAGGATGGTGGTCATCAAATTTAAGAATCAAAACATTTTAAATAGTAGAGTGCTGTGTATGCAGCTGTGTATGGATATATAGCAAAGTGAAAAGGTAGTAAACTGTAAACAAAATACTAACATTTCGAGTGTAGCCTTTCATCGGTCTTACTTTATAGTAATATCCGAGTAATGATTGACATCATATATAAGAGTCTTACTCTGACGAAGGATTCCGCTCGAAACGTCAGTATTTCGTTACTAAAACCCTTGGCAGTTTACCACCTTTTCACTTTGCAAAACATTTTAAATGCTGTTTTATGTTTATTGTCGGTATTTTATGCCTTTTTGATGCAGAATACCCCAAAGGAACTACCTGCAGTCATAGCAAAATCATATGGGTATAGAAAACTTTTTATCCAATTTGTGAACTATATTAGCTATTATATTTTATGACTTTACTATTATAAGACGATTACATTATTTTAAGATTGCTAAATAAATTATTTGTTGTTATTTGCTTATACTAACTTTATTTTGCACCATACAACTTTAGTCAAGATTAAAATTGGTTAAGGTTAAATTGATAGATTCAACCAATTTACGAATTGAATTAAAACAACCTAAACTATTTCGGTTGAAACAACCTAATTTTAACTGGTTCTCTCAGATTCACCCAGGTAACTGTTTTTTTTTGGTTGTTTCAACCGGTCATTTTTTACAGTGTATAATCAATCAAAACATAAGTGCAACAAAAACTTCTGTAGGTACTGTCTCCAATGTTTCAGTACAGTTGGCATATTAGAGAATCACAAAGAGAATTGTATAGTGGTTAACTGAAAGCAAGCAATCAAGATGCCAGAAAAAGGAGACAATATCCTAGAGTACAAAAACTTTCACAAACAACTAGAGGTACCATTCGTGATATACGCTGATTTCGAGGCTATTACGGAACAGATCGATACAGCAACACCCTCGAAAGATAAGTCGTACACTTACGCATATCAGAAACACACAGACTGTGGATACGGGTACAAGGTAGTATGCTGCTATGACAACGAGTACAGCAAGCCTGTAGAGGTGTTCCGCGGTAAGAACGCAGTTAGGAAATTCATGAAGAAGATGCTAGAAGAAGTCAATGACTGTAAAAAGGTAAAGAGAGAACACTTCAACAAGAATATGATTATGACTTCCACTGATAAGACCAACTTTAAGAAGGCTACTAGATGTCACATCTGCGACAAGGAGTATGTAAGTGGAGACGTAAGAGTTAGAGACCATTGCCACGCCACTGGTAAATACAGAGGTTCAGCGCATCAGCTATGCAACAGGAACTACAGACTGACTGATAAGATACCCGTCATCTTCCACAATCTAAGAGGTTACGATGGTCACTTCATAATGCAAGAAATAGGGAAGCTTGGACAGAATATCAACGTTATACCAAACAATATGCAGAAGTACATGGCCTTTATGTTAGGTAAACATCTAGTATTTTTAGATTGTTTCCAATTCATGAGCTCTAGTTTAGACAGCCTAGCTAACAACCTACCAAAAGACTGTTTCAAATATACTTCCGAAGTATTCCAAGGTAAGGAGCTAGAACTAGTATCGAGAAAAGGTGTATACCCATACGATTATATGGATAGTTTCGAACATATCTGCCTTTGACATGTCCCTTGGCGTTATGCCAGGGATGATATCATGTGTATCGTATATTTCATTAGGATCTCTTTTATTCTCACACCGACATTGACTGTATTTCCAAAAGGGAAATCTCTTTATACCTACTTGGACTGTGTGAGACAATAATGTCTTTCGAATTATTACTGTATGTACTAGTTTTCGGTAACCGCTACGTGAGGCAAGATCTTTTTAAAATGCGGAGAGGGCAGTATGAAAAGCACCTCTGTATGAGTCATAATATAACGAACGTCACGCTCAACTGGCAGAATTTTGAAAAGTCTTGGTGTGAGGCAAAGTTTGACAAGCCACTGTGTGAGGCACCAATTTGGAAAGCCACTATGTGAGGCAGCAATTTGGAAAGCCGCTGTGTGAGGCTGCAATTTGGAAAGCCACTGTGTGAGGCAGTAATTTGGATAGCCACTGTGTGAGGCGGCAATTTGGAAAGCCACTGTGTGAGGCCGCAATTTGGAAAGCCACTGTGTGAGGCTGAATTTGGGAAAGCCACTGTGTGTAAGGCAGAAATTTCGGAAGGCCACTGTGTGAGGCAGAATTTTAGAAAAACCACTGTATAAGGCAGATTTTCGAATAGCCACTGTCTGAGGCAGCATTTCCATGCACTGTGTCAGGCATGATTTTGAAAGGCCATTGTGTCAGTGAGACAGGATTTTGACAGGCTTCTCTGCGAGGCGACACTTTGGTAAGGCCACTGTGTGATGCGGGGGAGGTATAGTAAAACCGCCATTATGTTTTCGAATTATTTTCCTGGCAATTTGCTTTCTTGTCGTCCCGTCTCGAGAGGGGCAAACTAAAAACGCCTTATACCCTGTCTACGACGGAGTTCTTGGTCGGGCGCTTGATAGCAAATTACCATCGTGAAAAAAAAGGGGGGGACTTGCTCTTCAATTTCTTGTCACCTACTTAATTATGCGTTTACACGTATAATTTGGTCATGGTACACGTTATTTACAAAATACCCACCGGGTTAAGTCATGCGTGACGATGTAGTAAAATGAACGGTACTTTTATTAATTTTGCTTATCTGACGACTTTTTGTTAATAGTTTACTCAAAGTTACTGTAAAATTGGCCGTGGCAAAAAATAATAATAAAAATGAAAATAATAAAAAAAAATAAAATAAATAAAGTTATCTCCTTTCATTTCTTCCTTATAGCCAGTTACTTTGGAGGGCTTAAAAGCTCGCATAGACACTTTATCTCAAATTACGAATGCCAAAACCGTGACCGTGGTTCTGGCGCAACTACAAAATGAACTCATGAAACCGGCAGGTATATTTGATTCTTACGTTGCCCTTTCTTCATTGGAGAACGTGGTTGACGTCGCTCGACAGACCAACCACACCAATGCGAATCGCTACAACACAATATATAAACAAGTTCGTAATTTGCAACATCTTCCCCAGTTCCAGTATCTCCTCCTCAAGTTGGTGGGCGAAAAGGAGGACGTGGAGATTTCGAAGATCGTGGAGAAATCTCTGAAAGCTCGACCCCCTTCCGACATACCCACACGATCTGATCCTGTCCCACCTACATCAAGAAGTTTCCGTTCCGTGCCATACTTGCCACGTGGCCGCTATCGTTATACCGGCCCTCAGAGGCCATATAATTCACCGTCTCTGCTCTGTTATAACTGTCGTCAACCTGGCTACTTTGCTCGGGACTGCCGTGTACCTAGAAGACGGTGAAGGATGCATGAACGAAATACCATGTGTGACCTTTTATATTACAATTTAATGGAATGAAATATATGTGACATTATAAAAACGTTAAGATCACTACATATGTTATTTACAGCGTGTATGAATCTATACTATTTAAAATAAATTTAAAAAAACAAAAAAAACAACAAAAAACAACAGAATATATAATATTCATAAAATACACGAGTCTCTGTTCCTTTTTTGTATTCTACTATGTATGATTTAATTGCATGAAGGATAACATAATTGTATTCCCGACCTTGATTCGGACCGTTTTTTATTCTTTTAAGGCTGGCAACCTGGAAAATTTTAACACTGCGTTGCAGTATGCCCAAAATGCCATACGCCAGCAGGAGTGGTGCTCTATTGAGCCAGATCATAATTTACCCATTGGCCCTCTCCCTCCCCTCGAATGGGTCGCATCTGGTGGTGTACTGTCCTCCCTTAATTGGTTACGCTTTAGAGACCCGGACAAATTTATTGCGGGTCAGATCCACAAACACGCATCGTTTTGGGGTCGCATCCTACAAGGAAATCCAAAACACAATGAACTCATGAATTATATCCAAAATGGCGAAAACATATTCTCCTTTTTTCGCCCGTTCCAAGGCTCATTTGCTGGCAAGCACTATAACAGTCCGTCTCCCCCGATTGCAATCTTTCCCAATAATCACTCGTGCCATGGCTTCGAGGAGTTTATCACTAATACTATTCTGGAACGCGTACGCAATGGTTCCCTATTAGTCGTCGGGGAAGTTGGACAAGTGTCTCCTCCACGTTTGGTTATGCCATTAACTGTAGAACCCTCGAAGCCACGTTTATGCCACGACGAGCGTTTTCTTAACTTGTGGATTATCGATCTGCCTTTTAGTCTGGACTCCCTAGCTGATTTACCTAGATATGTTGGGAGTGGATACTATCAAACCGTCCTAGATGATAAGAATGGTTATGACCATATAATTTTATCAGACAACAGTTGCACATATTTTGGGCTTCAATGGGCTGGATGGTTTTTTTGTTACCGTACCATCCCTTTTGGTTGGAAGGCCAGCGCCTACATTTATCATACTGTGGGCCTGGCGGCCACAAGTCATATTCGTTCATTGAATGTCCCATGCTCTCAGTATATAGATGACCGTCATCTCGGAGAACTTCGCCTTCCACGAGCTACGCCAAACAAGCCATCTAACTTCGCTCTAGCTGGGGCAGCGGCCTACATCGCGTGCCACATTCTTATTGAGCTCGGTTACTTTATTGGTCTGAAGAAGTCTATTTTAATCCCTCGACGTGTCGTCTCATTCCTGGGTTTTCTCTCCGATTCTGTTAAGCAAGCTTTTATTTTACCACAGGAAAAAATTAAGAAGTTCATTACTTTACGAGAATCTATCTTATCTAAAAAATCTGTGTCCAAAAAGAATCTACAGAAACTCGGAGGAAAAATCATATCTTTCATTTCGGCAGTCCCTGCTGCTCGCTTGTACGCATCTGCGGTCATTCAGGCTGTTTCGAAGGCAACTACTGTGAATCGATCGGTACCCATGACTGGCGATTTGGCTACGGAAATTTCTTCCTGGCGGTTTTTGGATACGTGGGCTGGTTTCCTACCCTGGCGAACAGAACAACACTTCCAACTCCACCTCTTATCGGATGCTTCCAACTCCGGATGGGGAGGTATTATTTACTTCCCAAACGAAGCCCCGGTAACGGTGAATGGCTTGTGGTGTGACGACGAGCGCCCATTACCGATTGCTATGAAGGAAACAACCGCTTTATCACGCCGTCGCACATCGTCTGAGTAACGCAAGGATTGACTGCTACGTCGACAGTACTACACTTGTCAACGCCTGGCAACGGCAGGGTTCAAGAAGTCCTCGATTAGCTGCCGCTCTGCAAGAACTGTTCAATATTACCCTTCAAAATAATTTTGTGCTAACTCTTCTTCATATCCCATCCACGCATAACCCTGCTGATTACCCATCTCGTGTGCTCTCCGACCTTGACTGCACTCTCTCGCTCAGCACCTGGCACTCCATGCAAGACGCCTTTGGAACCCACACAATCGATCTCATGGCACTTCCTGCGAACGTCGTCTCAGATACGTCGGATCTGACCACCGTTTCCGGTTGAAGAATCTGCTGGAGTCAATGTTTTCTCTCAGTCCCTTGATCCCTCGGAAAACGCATACGTTTTTCCTCCTTTCGTCCTCATTGGCCCCCTACTAAAATTCCTCCAACACCATCCAGTTAATTTTTCCATTGTGGTTCCAGACTTACAGCCTCGACGCTATTGGTGGCCCCTTTTAGTTAGCTATGCCTCCGAGGCGTTTCGACTTGGGAGCAGAGAAGATTCATACGTACTACGTTTCCCTACAAAAACCGCAGAGGGTTTAGAACCGCGCCCTTTGCAATGGGACCTTTGGGTCTTCCGTGTGTTACATTAATTCCTTTTTTCGCTCCAGGTATACGCGGAGATACCACGTGTGTGGACTCCGGCCGAAGTATGTCCAGACTGCTCATATCCTAATGATCAAGGCATTCGTTTTTGTCAGCGATGTGGTTTCCAAAAGGATGCTCATATTGTTTCCCTCCGCACAAAGATACCTTTGGACCTCGCCGCTATTAATGTACGATATGCCTCTCTTCACCACACGAGTGAGAACAAGCCTTACCAACGTCAAAAATCCCGCCTTCAACATGAGCTTGAATGTTTCCTGGCCTCCCTCCCCTCCCCACATTCCCTTCTTGCCGCGACTCCGTCTGATTTGGTTAAATTCCTTATTTGGAAAGATCCGTTTGGGCACACAGTTATCCATACCGTTCATTGTTCACACTTTGGTACAAAAACACGCAGTGTTTCTTGTCATTGCGCAAGACGTTTAGCAGCTGCCACCGTGGACAATTGAAAACGAAAACTGCGATTCGCGAGGAACAGGCTCAAGCCCACATTACCCCAAAGCAAGCGGTTCCTCTATTGTTCGACAAGTTAACGTCCCTTTGTTACCATTTACACAAGCTAGTATTGTCCGATAACATTACTCCGACGCTTCGATACCTATACGTGAGGGATTTGGCCTTCTTTTCCGTGGATTTCTTCTCTGGCAACCGTGCGTCCGATCTTGGCCGCATCAAGACTAAAGAAGTCCTTGCTTTACCCAACAATACTGGTTTACTCTTTCATCAGACATTTGGGAAAACACTTCGAGCTAATGATGTCCATACATTTGTCCTCCATCCATGCTCAGACTCGATTATCTGCCCAGTCGCCAACCTAAAGCTCTACGTCCACATTTCACGCGCCATGCGGCTTGATCTACGACCACGTTTCCTATTCCGCTCTACAAATCGCCAGCGACGCGTTACTGACAACGCCTTTCAAGGCTCGGGTGTAGAAAACCGCCTCCAGCGACACCTCACCACTCTGAAAAGTCACGCGGGGGAAACTACACATAGCCTCCGGGCGGGCTGTTCCATTACTTTATCCCTGTTGGGTGCTTCTGATGAAGACGTAGCCCATCATGTGGGCTGGAAAACCCTCTCCACCGCTCGCTACTATATGAAGACACGTCAAGTGCACACCTCCCCAACAGCCACTCTTCTCAGGCCACCACATCCACGACACCTCTGTTGCCTACATCAACAGCCGCCCGCGTGGGCGCCCGCTTCCGCGCTCGAAATAATTTAGTGGATTTCTCATTGGCCTTTCCATGAACATTCGGGTAGCACCTCGCAGAACTTATGCCCACCTTCTGAGTATTGGAAGGTTTTGAGAATGTGATATCGCTAACATGAAATATCTGGAATAAACGAAACTTCATACAGTAGTCCTATGAAATGATTTTTATCCCCAATCTTGATTCCCCTTCGGCTTTGGCCATTGTGTGGCGGAGATAGCAGTGAAAATGTAATACTATTCTCACTGGGAGATCCACCAAGCTAGGCCATTAGAAGGGGAAGTAACCTACATACCATTAGCATAAAGGGAGGAAAACCCCGGGGGACAATATTTATGGGTATATAAAGGGTAGGAAACACAGATTCCACGCATTTAGAGGTTTGCTCAAGAACAGCTTCGCTCACTCCAGGAAGAATTTAATATTCTTTGCCCACCCACCTCCCCTCAGTCGCGACTCTGCATTCTTCCGCACACTATGTCCAAGTTGAAATGATTTTTATCCCCAATCTTAATTCCTCTTCGGCTTTGGCCATTGCGTGGCGGAGATAGCAGTGAAAATATAATACTATAGTCCTAATTTTATGATTAAAGTTACCTTATCACCTTTTATACAACCAGCCCCAGATATTCATTGTATATAGTTCATCTAATAATTGTTTATTGTACTAGTTTATAATTCTTATACCATTTGTTGAATACACATTACTATACATATATTATGCTGAATTGGTTTATACTCTTTCAGAGGTTTTGTTAAGGGCTGTATGACACTGACCAAATTGACCAGCTGTGAAAATTTCACCAAATAATCTCAACTATTTTAAACTTCTATAACTGTTTGATCCTGCAATTGCTATCTTCCTACAAATTGGCTGCATTTCCTTCAGTGCATTGAATTCCTTGTATTTATAACAATGTTTCTGGTGCCCCTTTACACATGCATACAGATATTGGAAGTTTATTTGCTACCATGAATATAATTTATAGTTCAATGGAATATACTATAAATATCCTATAGAATATTTTAGTTCTAAAGAATATGCTGTGAATATTCTATTGCATTTCTGAATTTAATTGAGTATTCTAAAAATATGCTATAGAATTTTTGGATCCTATTGAATATTCGAAAAATATTCTATAGAATTTTGGAATTCTATTGAATATTCCATGGCATCCAAAAATGCTATTGCATATTCAATAGAATTATATTGAATATTTTTGTAAGGGAGCATATATAGTATTTATAATTTTAATCAAATAATAAACATACTGCACATGCAATTCCAAAATTTGTACTACCACTTACTATTCTGCAGTATTGTAAAGAACAAATGTTATATATTTTAAACTGCATGGATTTAATTCCAACTGTCAAAATATTATAGCTACATATATGTTTTGAAAATTCAAAACATTACACACCTTCAAATTTTCCCAAATCTCTCTGTTGAGTATTTCAAAATGTCTCTATTAGATTTCGGAGCTTGGAGCAAATACACAATACAGTGTACAATTATTTAAATTACATTAAAATTAGCGAGTCAAGTCAAAAAGTTTAATAAACGATAAAGTGAAGCACTGAACTGAAGGTAATGGCTATTCGTACGGTAGCCGTACGACGCTATAGTCTCTTAGAATTCAACGAAATGCATGTAAATATCACCAAAATACTAAACCTAACCCTAATCCCAACCAAATTGCTAACCCTAACCAAAAAAACTATGCAGAAAAGGCAAATTAATTGCTCAACACAGACCGGCTCAACACAGACCGGTGAGTTAGTGACAATCACAATGTACATAATTATAATAGTCCTTTTACCTTTTACTTGTGTCTGTCTTTGATTATCTTGTCCTTCAACACTACGGTTTCGGCGATGCCGCATGAGGACGGTTGGTCATATATATATATATATATATATATATATATATATATATATATATATATATATATATATATATATATATATACATATATATATATATATATATATATGTATGTATTCCAACACTCGAAATTTTCCTTCACCATAAATCCTTTCAACATGTAGTTTGATCGAGTGAAATGCCAAATATTACCTATAATATACCCAGAATCTTATCCCGGCATTACCACCATATATACAGAACTCGTGACTAGGCTCTCGGCAACGGCTTCCGTAGCTCAGTGGTCAGAGCACTGCACTAGCAATCGCAGGGTCGCGGGTTCAATTCCAGCCGGAAGGCCGCTAAGTTGCATTTTTCGCAACTGGTCCCGGTTTGGTCTTAAAATGTATGTATTCCAACACTCGAAATTTTCCTTCACCATAAATCCTTTCAACATGTAGTTTGATCGAGTGAAATGCCAAATATTACCTATAATATACCCAGAATCTTATCCCGGCATTACCACCATATATACAGAACTCGTGACTAGGCTCTCGGCAACGGCTTCCGTAGCTCAGTGGTCAGAGCACTGCACTAGCAATCGCAGGGTCGCGGGTTCAATTCCAGCCGGAAGGCCGCTAAGTTGCATTTTTCGCAACTGGTCCCGGTTTGGTCTTAAAATGTATGTATTCCAACACTCGAAATTTTCCTTCACCATAAATCCTTTCAACATGTAGTTTGATCGAGTGAAATGCCAAATATTACCTATAATATACCCAGAATCTTATCCCGGCATTACCACCATATATACAGAACTCGTGACTAGGCTCTCGGCAACGGCTTCCGTAGCTCAGTGGTCAGAGCACTGCACTAGCAATCGCAGGGTCGCGGGTTCAATTCCAGCCGGAAGGCCGCTAAGTTGCATTTTTCGCAACTGGTCCCGGTTTGGTCTTAAAATGTATGTATTCCAACACTCGAAATTTTCCTTCACCATAAATCCTTTCAACATGTAGTTTGATCGAGTGAAATGCCAAATATTACCTATAATATACCCAGAATCTTATCCCGGCATTACCACCATATATACAGAACTCGTGACTAGGCTCTCGGCAACGGCTTCCGTAGCTCAGTGGTCAGAGCACTGCACTAGCAATCGCAGGGTCGCGGGTTCAATTCCAGCCGGAAGGCCGCTAAGTTGCATTTTTCGCAACTGGTCCCGGTTTGGTCTTAAAATGTATGTATTCCAACACTCGAAATTTTCCTTCACCATAAATCCTTTCAACATGTAGTTTGATCGAGTGAAATGCCAAATATTACCTATAATATATATATATATATATATATATATATATAATATATATATATATATATATATATATATATATATATATATATATTATATATATATATATATATATATATATATATATATATATATAATATATATATATATATATATATATATATATATATATATATATATATATATATGATCAACATATATATATATATATATATTTTCATCCTCTCATCCCAACCACACTAAGCAATCCATCCCTTATTCTCAATTCTTGCGTCTTCGCCGCTTATGTAGCGACGACCAAGATTTTCAACTCAAATCAATAGAAATGAGATCTTTTTTTGTCCAACGTGGTTACCCTACCAACCTTTTAGACCTCGCCGTTCAGAAAGCTTTTCTCGTCCCCGTTTAGACGCCCTTGAACCATCTTTGGAACGAGTTTCAAACAATAAAATTCCTTTAGTTCTAACATTTCATCCTTTCAATTTTAAAGTTAAAAATATTATTAATCGGAATTTTCACATTTTACAAAATGATCCTGAGACGTCAGCCATTTTCACCGACAACCCTTTGGTATCTTTTCGCCGTAATAAAAACATTCGTGACTCCTTAGTACATAGTGCCCTTAAACTTAATACCTCGGCACCAGCGGGAACATTTTCTTGCGGCCGTTCCCGCTGTAACACATGCCCTTTTCTCAATCCCACTACAGTTATTACTGCCCCCAAATTCGACCACACAATCCGTCATGCTTTTTCATGCACGTCCACCAACATAATTTATTGCATTTCTTGCGATAAATGCCCTAAAATCTACATCGGTGAAACTGGGCGACGCCTTTCAGACAGGTTTGCTGAACATCTTCGTTCCGTGAGGATCAATGATGGTGACAAAAACGCGTTCCAAACTATATTGGAATTTTCCAATCTAGCAATTTTACCACAAAATACAGAAAACAACGATAAAAATGCGACAAGGCATCATTTTGTGATAAAAATCCCTTAATTTGGGAAAAACATACTAAGCTAAGAATTTTCCGCAAGATATAAACATAATCAATAGAATATCCTACAAGATCAATGAAATTTTACTTCATATTTATTAAAGGTTTAACAAATAAACCGTTCGCAATTATATCATAACTTTTATTATCTTAACTCCGCAAAAACATACTACGAATTGTAAGCTTTTAACAGACAGTGCAGTAAATCGACATAAAACAATATCGCGCATACATAATCGTTTCACAGAATTAACAATTTTTTTATTAAAACTTACTAAAAATCTAATTATTTAACATATACATGTAGGGTTCAGAATTTCTGACCCTTCTATAAAATGATAGCGAAACAAATAGCGAGATATGCGAACTTTTACAATCCTAATAGAGGGTTCAGAATTTCTGAACCTTCTATGATGCTGGCTCAGCAAAATCTTGCTAAAATGTAATTATTTAACATAGAGGGTTCAGAATTTCTGACCCTTCTATAAAGCGATATCGAAATAAATAGCGAAATATGCGAACTTTTACAATCCTTCTAGAGGGTTCAGAATTTCTGAACCTTCTATGATGCTGACTCCGCCAAATCTTACTAAAAAGATATACCTTTGACATAGAGTTCAGAATTTCTGACACCTCCATAAAATGTTAACGAAATATATAGCGAAATATGCGAACTTTTACAATCCTTATATAGGGGTCAGAATTTCTGAACCTTCTATAATGCTGGCTCCGCGAAATCGTACTAAAAATGTATACCTTTGACATAGAGGGTTCAGAATTTCTGACCCCTCCATAAAATGATATCGAAATATATAGCGAAATATGCGAACTTTTACAATCCTTATAGAGGGGTCAGAATTTCTGAACCTTCTATGACGCTGGCTCTGCAAAATCTTGCTAAAATGTAATTATTAACATAGAGGGTTCAGAATTTCTGACCCTTCTATAAAGCGATATCGAAATAAATAGCAAAATATGCGAACATTTACAATCCTTATAGAGGGGTCAGATTTTCTGAACCTTCTATGATGCTGGCTCAGCAAAATCTTGCTAAAATGTAATTATTTAACATAGAGGGTTCAGAATTTCTGACCCTTTATAAAGCGATATCGACATAAATAGCGAAATATGCGAACTTTTACAATCCTCATAGAGGGTTCAGAATTTCTGACCCTTCTATAAAGCGATATCGAAATAAATGTCGAAATATGCGAAATTTTACAATCCTTATAGAGGGGTCAGAATTTCTGAACCTTGTATAATGCTGGCGCCGCAAAATCTTGCTAAAATGTAATTATTTAACATACAGGGTTCAGAATTTCTGACCCTTCTATAAAGCGATATCGAAATAAATAGCGAAATATGCGAACTTTTACAATCCTTATATAGGGGTCAGAATTTCTGAACCTTCTATGATGCTGACTCCGCCAAATCTTACTAAAAATGTATACCTTTGACATAGAGGGTTCAGAATTTCTGACCCTTCTATAAAGCGATATCAAATAAATGGCGAAATATGCGAACTTTTACAATCCTTATAGAGGGGTCAGAATTTCTGTACCTTCTATGATGCTGACTCCGCCAAATCTTACTAAAAATGTATACCTTTAACATAGAGGGTTCAGAATTTCTGACCCCTCCATAAAATGATATCGAAATATATAGCGAAATATACGAACTTTTACAATCCTTATAGAGGGGTCAGAATTTCTGAACCTTGTATGATGCTGGCTCCGCAAAATCTTGCTAAAATGTAATTATTTAACATACAGCGCCATATATGGCATATTGTTATTTATAGTTACGTCATTACTGTTATAAGGCCCGCTGCCGGGTACATTGTGGGCTCATCTTTCCCACGCGTTCTGTTGAATAAACAACACTTTGGTTATCGTCTTGAATCCTTTCTCCCTGACTGGCGTGGTGGCAGCGGTTAAACTATATTTCCATAGCTTTACGAGTTCCGATACAGTGGAATTCTTCAAAACACAAGTCAGAAGGAAGGTTCTTTTACCACACAAGGTAAAGACGAGATAGCTTTTACTCAAGCTATTTGACCTCAACGCAGAAAAGAAACAAAGTAAGGGTAAGTCTCTCAATTTGTTTTACCCTAAAATATGGCAGGAATACGTGCCCCGAAGCAGTGGTCTTTAATTAAACAAGAAACGATAACGTCCTTCGAATCGTGGCGTCATAACTTGCAATATACTTTGTCGTTAGACCCAAACTTTGCCGCCTTTTTAATTGACGGTGTTACCTGGTTAAAGAAAACCGCTACAGCGCCGCTTCGTGGATTCGAAAACGATGACGACGAAGTACCCGTTGCTAGACGTCGTACTGCTGAGCAAAAAGTAACCCAGTTGGAGCTTCTCCTGGGCCAAATAGCAAATTATTGCCCTATCATTTCACGAAATAGCATTGTCAAGAGCTCGACATCCATAACAACAATATGGCAAGCGATTCGCTCGCATTTTGGGTTCCAGTCCACCGGCTCTCACTTCCTCGACTTTAATAGTATTCGCCTGGAATCTGGTGAGCGCCCCGAGGACTTGTATCAGCGATTAGTTAGCTTCATCGACGACAATTTACTAAAGGCTAATACAGGAATTCGTCACCATGGAGACAACGTCACCTCGGATGAGGAGGTTTCCCCGACTACAGAAAATATGATAATCTTGACGTGGCTTCGACTCATCCATCCTTCTTTACCTGGCTTAGTAAAGCAACGATATGGAACCGAGCTACGGTCCCAAACAGTAGCATCACTAAAACCGGAGATTTCCCAAGCGTTAGACACACTTCTGGACGAAATCACCTCTTCAGACGACGCTAAAGTTCTTCGTACAGCTTTCAAGCAATCATCGCGCAGCACTCGCATTCCACCAGGTCGAGACCAACGCTCTGGATTTTCCAAGCCAACCAAGAGCACTCCTATACGATGTTGTCCACTATGCAAGCAGGCAAACCGACAATATCAGCATTACCTGAGTAAATGCCCATTTCTCCCTGATGATGATCGACAGTACTTAGCCCGATCGCGACAAGTACTCAGCGAGGAGCTCGAACACACCACCGATAGACCGGCGTCAGACACTGAGCCTGATGACCTTCAAAACAGTCACAACTATCGGATCAAATCAACCACTCATCGGGTCAGTATTAAACAGTCCCCTCTCTTAAAAGCATTCTACGATCATCACCCTTTGCATTTGACACTGGATACTGGTGCAGAGACAAGCATGATCAAAACCAGCATTGCCAAGGGAATCGGGGCCACTATTCAGAAAACCAAGCAGAAAGCCTTGCAAGCTGATGGTGTTACCCAATTAGCTGTCGTTGGAGAGATTCATTTGAGCCTTTCGCGTAACCATCTCAGTTTACAATTAGATGCACTTGTCGTTGATAACCTAGATGTCGACATATTAGCTGGGACACCCTTCATGGTCGTCAACGACATCTCTCTTAGACCGTCAAAGCAACAAATAACAATCCAAGGCATTGACACCGCGTATTACGGTACAACCCCACCAGACTTAGCTGCAAGCAAGATACGCCGAACACAAGCCACAGTTCTTCGAGCCCCGTCACCTTCTTCGGTGATATGGCCTGGAAGTTACCTCGAGATGGACATCCCCCAAGAGATAGATCCAGATGTCACTCTTGCCATTGAACCACGACTGAACGGTTCCAAGTTATCTGGGGATTGGCCTCATCCTCATCTCATAGAAGCAGTTGCAAGAAAAATCCGCATACTGAACACTACAAATGAGCCTAAAACAATTCCTCGTCATGACCATTTCTGCCAAGTCCTACTTACCACCAGTCCCGAAACAAACGAGCATAACCACCTACCTCGCATCGAAGTACCTCATACACCACCGCCACACACAGAACAGGAACATTCTTCCTCTGTGAAACTCGATCCAGATAACATCATACCAAAGAAACTGCGCACTGAGTTTAGATCCCTTCTCCAAGCGCACGATGATGTGTTTGACTCTGCCATTTCAGGTTATAACGGTGCAGCAGGCGCTTTTGAGGCAGTAGTAAATATGGGCCCAGTGCAACCACCACAACGGAAAGGAAGACTTCCCCAATACGCCCATAACAAGTTGGTTGAGCTACAACAGAAGTTCGATGACCTTGAATCTCAAGGAGTATTCCAACGTCCAGAAGACGCTGGCATAACCGTCGAGTATCTTAACCCATCATTTCTCGTCAAAAAGCCAAATGGGGGACACCGCCTTGTCACAGCATTTGCAGACGTTGGTCGGTACAGCAAGCCACAGCCATCGCTATTGCCAGACGTCGACTCCATCTTACGAACGATTGCCAAGTGGAAATACATCATTGTTTCCGATCTGACCAGCGCTTTCTACCAAATTCCACTAGCAAAGGCATCCATGAAGTATTGTGGCGTAGCAACTCCATTCCGTGGTGTCAGAGTATACACCCGTTGTGCCATGGGAATGCCAGGTTCAGAAACAGCTCTTGAAGAGCTAATGTGTCGGGTACTCGGCGATTGCCTGCAAGATGGGATTGCTGCCAAATTGGCTGATGATCTGTATTGTGGTGCTGATTCACCAGAGGCTTTACTTCACAACTGGAAGCGCATACTACAAGCCCTTCAAAAGTCCAACCTCAAGCTTGCGCCCTTGAAGACCATCATTTGTCCTCGCAGTACTAGTATACTAGGATGGATTTGGACACAGGGACGTCTATCTGCAAGCCCACACCGGATCGCTACTCTTTCATCCTGCCCGCCTCCCGAGACGGTACGTAGCGTTCGTTCTTTCATTGGAGCCTACAAAATCCTTGGACGTGTTCTTCCACACTGTTCACACTTCATATCTCCACTAGAGAACGCCATTGCAGGCCAACAATCACGGGACAAGATACATTGGACCGATACCTTATCCGAACTGTTCCGCTCAGCACAGACGTCTCTCGCAACGCACAAACATATCACTCTCCCACAGCCATCCGACCAACTGTGGATCGTTACAGACGGTTCCGTAACCAAGCAAGGAATCGGTGCCACTCTATATGTCTCCCGCAACGACAAGCTTCTCCTAGCTGGGTTTTTTAGTGCCAAGCTGAGAAAGCACCAAGTTACATGGCTACCGTGCGAAATCGAAGCCTTAGGCATCGCCGCCGCAGTGAAGCACTTTAGTCCGTTCATTATTCAGTCTATCCATCCAGCGTGCGTTCTCACAGACAGCAAGCCATGCGTCCAAGCCATCGACAAACTACGCCGCGGAGAGTTTTCGGCAAGCCCTCGTGTTACCTCATTCCTTTCCATTGTTAGCCAATATCAAGCCAATATACAACATTTAGCTGGTACGGCGAATATTCCCTCGGACTTCTCTAGTCGCAACGCACCAGACTGCCATCAGCCGAAGTGTCAGATTTGCAACTTTATTGCTACTACGGAAGATTCCGTAGTCCGTTCAACCTCCGTTCAAGACATCCGTCACCAGTCACGCTTACCTTTCACCACTAGATCCGCATGGATCCAGATTCAGTCTGAATGCCCTCATCTCCGACGAACACATGCACATCTCAAGCAGGGAACGCGTCCCTCTAAAAAGCTAACAAACGTTAAAGACGTGAAACGGTACCTGAACGTCGTCTCCATCGCCAAAGATGGTTTGCTCGTAGTACGTCGAAGTGATCCTTTATCCCCATCTACAGAATTGATCGTCATTCCTCGCTCTGTCCTCGATGGCCTTGTAACAGCCTTACACGTCAAGCTCGACCATCCAACAAAGCACCAACTACACCTGGTCATGAAACGCAACTTCTACGCACTCGACATGGCAAACGCTATTGCCCGGGCGAGTGAAACATGCCACACTTGCACATCACTGCGTCATTTTCCACAACAGGTCGTGGAGCACAGTACTGAAGATCCACCCCAAGTAGTTGGTGTCTCTTTTGCTGCCGATGTCCTCAAACGCTGCAAGCAATGCATTCTGGTCCTGCGAGAAACCACTACCTCTTTTACTGCAACATCCATCATCCCTGACGAGAAGGCAGACACCCTCCGTGACGCTCTTGCCAGTCTATGTAGTGGATTACACCCACTCGAAGGTCCACCCGCCATTATCCGAGTCGATCCTGCCCCCGGGTTTATTGCACTAAGAGACGACACCGCACTCAAAGACCTCGGCATTTCCCTTGAGTTTGGTCGTATCAAAAACATCAATAAGAATCCAGTTGCCGAAAAAGCCATAGCCGAGCTCGAAGAGGAGATACTGCGCCAAGCTCCAAACGGTGGTCCTGTAACGACTTTTACCCTCGCAATTGCCACCTCTCGCCTTAATTCTCGCTTACGAAGACAGGGTCTATCTGCCCATGAACTATGGACGCACAGAAACCAGTTCACTCAGGATCAGCTACCCATATGTGATAGAGATACCATCCTAGAACAGCACAGGCAACGTAAACGGAACCATGCATATAGCGAAAGGTCAAAAATATGACTACCAACAGCACCACCCCACCCACCATTAGCGTTGGTGACCTGGTATATTTACGCACCGATCGGGACAAGACACGGTCTCGTAGCAGATACCTAGTTATATCTACTGATGGTCAGTGGTGCTTCATCAAAAAATTCTCTGGACACCAACTGCGAGCCACATCCTATAAAGTCAAAGCCACCGAGTGCCAACTGGTTCCTAGCCAGATACCTTCAAGCAGCCGACCCTACCACCAAAACAATGACAGTGAAGACGACGACATACCTGAGGCTCCTCCACCCCTGCCAGTTGAGGTACCACCGACACTGACCCTCCCTGCTGACAATCACATACCACAAGAAGCTCAAGAACCGTCTGTGGAAAGCTCTTCACATCCGCGACCTCAACGCGAACACCGTCCACCCAAGTATTACGGATATGAACCTTCGTAGAGTCTACATTCGTTAGACTTTCAAACTATTCGTAGTACTAAACTCTTTCCATTTTGCCATAAAAGACAAAAAAAAGACACCACGCCATATATGGCATATTGTTATTTATAGTTACGTCATTACTGTTATAAGGCCCGCTGCCGGGTACATTGTGGGCTCATCTTTCCCACGCGTTCTGTTGAATAAACAACACTTTGGTTATCGTCTTGAATCCTTTCTCCCTGACTGGCGCAGGGTTCAGAATTTCTGACCCTTCTATAAAGCGATATCGAAATAAATAGCGAAATATGCGAACTTTTACAATCCTTATAGAGGGGTCAGAATTTCTGAACCTTCTATGATGCTGACTCCGCCAAATCTTACTAAAAATGTATACCTTTAACATAGAGGGTTCAGAATTTCTGACTCCTCCATAAAATGATATGGAAATATATAGCGAAATATACGAACTTTTACAATCCTTATAGAGGGGTCAGAATTTCTGAACATTCTATGATGCTGACTCCGCCAAATCTTACTAAAAATGTATACCTTTGACATAGAGAGTTCAGAATTTCTGACCCTTCTATAAAGCGATATCGAAATAAATAGCGAAATATGCGAACTTTTACAATCCTTATAGAGGGGTCAGAATTTCTGAACCTTCTATGATGCTGACGCCGCCAAATCTTACTAAAAATGTATACCTTTAACATAGAGGGTTCAGAATTTCTGACCCCTCCATAAAATGATATCGAAATATATAGCGAAATATACGAACTTTTACAATCCTTCTAGAGGGTTCAGAATTTCTGAACCTTCTATGATGCTGACTCCGCCAAATCTTGCTAAAATGTAATTTTTTTAACATAGAGGGTTCAGAATTTCTGACCCTTCTATAAAGCGATATCGAAATAAATGTCGAAATATGCGAAATTTTACAATCCTTATACAGGGGTCAGAATTTCTGAACCTTGTATGATGCTGGCTCCGCAAAATCTTGCTAAAATGTAATTATTTAACACACAGGGTTCAGAATTTCTGACCCTTCTGTAAAGCGATATCGAAATAAATAGCGAAATATGCGAACTTTTACAATCCTTATAGAGGGGTCAGAATTTCTGAACCTTCTATGATGCTAACTCCGCCAAATCTTACTAAAATGTATACGTTTAACATAGAGGGTTCATAATTTCTGACCCCTCCATCAAATGATATCGAAATATATAGCGAAATATACGAACTTTTACAATCCTTATAGATGGGTCAGAATTTCTGAACCTTCTATGATGCTGACTCCCCCAAATCTTACTAAAAATGTATACCTTTGACATAGAGGGTTCAGAATTTCTGACCCTTCTATAAAGCGATATCGAAATAAATAGCGAAATATGCGAACTTTTACAATCCTTATAGAGGGGTCAGAATTTCTGAACCTTCTATGATGCTGACTCCGCCAAATCTTACTAAAAATGTATACCTTTAACATAGAGGGTTCAGAATTTCTGACCCCTCCATAAAATGATATCGAAATATATAGCGAAATATACGAACTTTTACAATCCTTATAGAGGGGTCAGAATTTCTGAACCTTGTATGATGCTGGCTCCGCAAAATCTTGCTAAAATGTAATTATTTAACATACAGGGTTCAGAATTTCTGACCCTTCTATAAAGCGATATCGAAATAAATAGCGAAATATGCGAACTTTTACAATCCTTATAGAGGGGTCAGAATTTCTGAACCTTCTATGATGCTGACTCCGCCAAATCTTACTAAAAATGTATACCTTTAACATAGAGGGTTCAGAATTTCTGACTCCTCCATAAAATGATATCGAAATATATAGCGAAATATACGAACTTTTACAATCCTTATAGAGGGGTCAGAATTTCTGAACCTTCTATGATGCTGACTCCGCCAAATCTTACTAAAAATGTATACCTTTGACATAGAGAGTTCAGAATTTCTGACCCTTCTATAAAGCGATATCGAAATAAATAGCGAAATATGCGAACTTTTACAATCCTTATAGAGGGGTCAGAATTTCTGAAACTTCTATGATGCTGATGCCGCCAAATCTTACTAAAAATGTATACCTTTAACATAGAGGGTTCAGAATTTCTGACCCTTTTATAAAGCGATATCGAAATAAATGGCGAAATATGCGATATTTTACAATCCTTATAGAGGGGTCAGAATTTCTGAACCTTCTATGATGCTGGCTGCGCAAAATCTTGCTGAAATGTAATTATTTGACATACAGGGTTCAGAATTTCTAACACTTTTATAAAGCGATATCGAAATAAATTGCGAAATATGCGAATGTTACTATCTTTATAGATGGGTCAGAATTTCTGAACCTTGTAAGATGTTTTCTCCGCAAAATCTTACTAAAAATGTCTGCCTTCATGGACATACATGCATGAAGAGGATTGAGAATTTCTGACCCCTCTATAAAAGGTATCGAATTAAATAGTAATCCTTAAAGAGGGGTTAGAATTTCTGAACCTGAATCCATGTCAACTACTTAAAACCTAACGAAAAATACAAGATATTTAATACATAGGCGATTCACAAAGAATCAGTGTTTAAAAAGTTTAGTTGGATATTGACTGATTTGTTACTTATCCTTGGTAAACTGGCCAAGATTCCTCTTTGAAATAAAT
>JAYKKM010000034.1:1580000-1770000 GCA_035772405.1 Chrysogorgia sp. JL179-B06 | reverse complement strand
TCCTGTAATTTGAATGATACATCCATATTGCATACTGTATACACAGAAACAAAAATAGAGATTGTGTAAAATAGTTTATTAACTAAATATGTCAATATTTTCAATAATTTATTAACTAAATATGTCAACAACATACTGTACTGGTAGGTTTTAAAATCTACTTAAACATATTTCTCAATAGTACATCATCGGTCCTAACAGGGTTAGAATTAACGGTGTGCAATGTGCAATTTGCACATCGTTTTGGCCCAAATAGTAAAAGTTGCACATCACTTTTCAAAACGATGTGCAGAAAACAAATAATCTCAGTATTGAACACAAACAAATAGTTCTGACAAACTATAAGTTAAGTTAACAGTCCTATTTCCCAAACGTTGAACAATTGTGTGTACAGGTATTTCCCGCAGCCACGCAAAAATTGCTATTAAAATTGCAAAGAAAAGCCATAATCGATTGACGCCATATTTTGCGTGCTTGCTCTAAAGTGCCCTGGGAACGAGTCACTTTCCCGCACAGGCCCGCGCAATTTCCAGGAGTTGCCCGCACAAAATGGTGGCCGTAATTTGATCTTTGTCGCGCATTTTAGTGATTTTATATAAAACTTTCCAATCTCTTAAACCAACAGGTAGCAATGGCAACCGAAAGTATATCATGCCTAGCCTAGAATGCCTAGCCTAGAAATAGCCTAGAATGGGGGGGGGGGGGCATGAATGCACATCGTTTTTACTCAACTAATTCGAACCCTGGGTCCTAATCAAGGTAAACATGATATTATCATGCCCAATTAATGGACATTCAAACAACTGGCCCAGATTAACATCTTGTTTTAGGAACTCACACATATTTCACTAAAAGCCCATTTAAAACTAAGTAACGATATTCGGTTGAAACACTACGTTTATTTATTTCCTGCTAAGCTGTGGACCTAGTTACTCTGTCGTAATTCATCAGAGGAATTATAGATCTAATGAAGGCATGAGTCAATGTGTCAAAGACTTTGGAAGAGTTTTGCAAGAAATAACTAAACGTAGTGTCAATTTTCACTAAAAATTCAATTAACATTATAAAAACATGAAATTTTCAGTTATATTATCAATGTTTTGTTTCAATAAAATGTTCTAACTGTTTTCATCCTTTATCTTCCTACCAATTGCACGCCTTTCATTTCTCCATGTTTGTGCCATAATGCCATTGTTGCCTCATGCTTCTGTGCTTCAGGACATGAGCTGAAAATAAATAAATATATAAATTTTAAAATATTAATAAGAGGGATATAGTCCTACAGGTATAAAAGAGATATTTCTAGAGGTATTTTTAAAAAATTCAAGTGAAGAGGTACAGTACTGTAGCTCTAAATACTTGCTTTTGTTAATTACTTTTTTATTTGAAAGGAAATAATGAAAGAGAAGTAATAGAGATGAGAATGCAGAATCAACCCTCACTTGACCTATAACATTGACCTACTGTATAGTGTATAATCCAGAACCATAGTGATAAATTAGGCAGATATACATACAGTACCAGTCAATTTAACAATTAGACAACAAGGCACAAGTGTTCTATTCAAGCCATCTAACGCTCATCACAAGTTAATTGTTTTTGTTTCAACAAACTAGTCAGTCAAACTTAAAATATGAAAATAAAGACAAACTGCAAAGTTTCTGGATTGTTTTGATTTTCAAAACTGGTGCTTAACTCTTTCCTTACGGCTGAAAAACATCAAAAATTGAACGACCACGTTGTTCTATTGATATCTCTTGAAATGACCATAACTGTTGCGAAAGCTATACATTTTCTGGAGCCCAATAAACCGGCTTTTACTTGTTCTTTTAAATTTCCCGAACAAAACACATTATATTAATATAACTTAGCATTAATTATCATAAACGAGGTTGAAAAATTTACATTTTTCCAGAAAAGGCCATCTTGCACGCCCGCGTAGCATCTTGAAAACTCAAAATGCCACCAATCGCACAGTTGTTTATGAAATCAAATCAAACTTGGCGTGTGCGTGGATTTCATGTTCCTGGCGCTTGTCGAATTTCAATTTTTAATCTTGCGTTACCGTGCCGTGTTTTTCGATTGACGACTTTGCGGGTCTTCAGTGACCCATTTTAACTGCGCCCGTAGGGAAAGAGTTAATCACTATAAGTGGTCTATCACAAATAGACCTATAGACTAGTAGCATAGCCAATTAGCATTGGCGACAGACCACTAGTTTAAGTTTGTTGTCTTGATGCCATTGAATGATAATTATCCAATGGCTTTGGTGTTAAATTTAGATTACAACAAAAACCTGGTATACTTGAGGGGACTTTTTGAGAGAGGCTTAATAGGTCTCTTATTGTTAAAATTTAAACACATGTATAACAACACATATTTTTTCCAAGGAAAGTCCTAAAGTAAGTTATCGGCACTCTGAGCATTAATTGAGAAGCCCTTTCGTACATTTTTTCATACATTACTGTATATCCTGGCTTTTATCCATGTTTTGGGTGGGCACTAATATTTATTATAATCTGATTGCATTTTCTGCTTAGTGAATCAATCTTTTGCTGTAATGTAATTATAACCAATTTCAATTTTTTAATTACCGTATAGCCAATTTCTGACCAATTATTAGTTTGACCTTCACACAGTCCAGAGCAGGATGGCCTTCCTTGCTTTTCCCTGTGACTGATAACTGGGACAGAATATATTTCCAAATAAGGCTGACAATAAATTGGAAGTCTTCATGAATTACAGTAATAGATTTCTATGTGCAAATAGCACATTGTGTCGGTCACAAGAAACTACATATCACTTCAATAATCAATATGCCATGAAAAAACTTGACAGATATAATGTAAAATCTCACTCTCTACAGGGGGAAATACATATTATTTCAATATTTCCTCAACTAATTCAAACTAGATAATACTGGGAATTGAACCCTGCGACCCTGGCAATATACAGTACACCAGCACACTAACCGACTGAACTATGGGAGCTTGGCTACAAGTTCAGTATATACCTGTACGACCATGGTGGAAATGCCACGAATGAAGTGAATGGGTTTATTACTGAGAATATTTGGCATTTACACTCAATTAAGGTGGCTCCTGATGGTTTTAAACATGAATGCATAACTATATTAGACTAAAGTACTTAAACGACCATCTGTACACGGTACGATTTGTCGTATACGATTGTCATCTTGGTGTATGTGATCAAACTGTACACGCTGCATGTCAACATTCACCATCGAATCAGAAACAAGAATTATGTTGTGTGCAAACAATTACATACGCCAGTACGACAATCGTATACAACAATGTATGCCAGAATGACAATCGTATACGATGAATTGTATCGTGTAGAAGGGCCATAAGGAAGCCTAGTTAGTAAGTACTCGTACTTACTCGTACCAAGACGAGTCAGGGGTGTGACACAGGCTAGTCTTGTAGTTGCATTTTTCTTAACTGGTTCCAGTCGGTTTATCACACTTACAATTTTCCTTCACTATAACTTTAATATGTCATCCAATTAATGTACACGTAGTGTAAATGCCAAATATTCTCAGTAAAATATCCGTTCACTTCATAATGGCATAATACCACCATCATATAATACTGAACTTGTTGCCAAGCTCCTGTCATAGGACTGCATAATCCCAAGAGCTGTTGTTAGGCCTTGAAGTTATATTTTTCACAACCCATCTCAGTTGCATCTTCACACTCAAAGTTTTCCTTCACTATAACTTCAACATTGTCATAACTAAGTGCCAACCAGCAACCAGTTTCTCTTAGAATTAAATCAGTTTAATTGCTTTGATGAAGAGCAAGATTTAATATAATAAACAGTTCTAGTACAGTAATATTGGTGCATTTTCCTTCAGCCTTCAGGGGCTTATTAAACTGGCTCATAAGACCTTTTTCAGCAAACTTTCAAAGGTCTTTTATGAGCAATTGACGAAAGCTGATCAATATAAATGTTTCAACAGCGACTCACTCGACGAATAATGTCAATGGCGTCCAAAATTAATGGTGATTCGCAATTATGAAACACAGATTTAAGTATTATTACACATTAAGACTTAAGAGAGCAGTAGATTATCACCAAAGTCATTAACAAATTATATACAACTCACCAGTCGCAGCAATCACGCGCCCCAGATACGCTTTCCAGCCACCTTTAGGCGGTTTGACCGTTTGACAACTGCTTTCATGTGAAAACAACAGTGATCAACTGCATGCCTTCTTTCTTCGGATTAACGAGCATAATCGCGAACAAAATCTTTAGCAAGGATAGTCGTCTAGTTGGTAGGAGTCCAGTGGATCAATACGTATTTCATCTCGCTTCTAGATAGGTTTCATACGTCAAATAAAGTTATAAAGATACGAGCTTCTCTTCGCACGCAGAACATGTAAAATCGCGAAGCGACGAATACGAAATATTGCGCCATAACATCACGTGTCACTCTGATCACGTGCTATGTTAGGGAATAAAGTACGGTCGGCATTTTATACCATGTTCAGAGAGATTTTAACAATGTTGTCAGCTTGGCGGAGTCTGAGGATTTCAGTATTATTTTAGACCAGATTGGTGTAATGTTAGACAGATTTGGTGTGTAGACAACCATATATAAAGACAATGATGCATTCAATTTCATTTATGATATTAGTGAAATCAGCTATTCAGTTGTTTTTCATGCATTACTAAAACAGAATACAGAATAGTTCATAATTATTCAAATATTTTTGAATAGAATAATTTTATATATTGAATTACCAATCTCTACCTCAACTTATCCACAAATCAAGAAAAACTACAATGACTCCGAGAAAGAGCATAATAACTCCAACAAAGAGTGCTATGACTCTAACAAAGAGTGCTCGGACTCTAACAAAAAGTGCTGTGACTCCTACAAAGAGTGCTATGACTCTAACAAAGAGTCCATCGACTCCTCCAGGAGTTCTACAACTCCTAGAAAGAGTTCATGGAGTCCACTAAAGTGTCATTTTGACCCCATGTTGGGGTCAAAACAACCCTTAGAGTCAAAACCACTCCATGAAGGGTCAAAATGACCCTTCGAGGAAAGGTGCTGAAATGACTCCTTGGGGTCAAAACGACTCTTTTGAATTTGCAGTGCAGTCATACTTTGTGATATTGAGCAACCTTTCACTTTGCTTTCCATTGGATCCCTGGTGGAAAATAAGCTATAACAATGATAAAGAAAAAAATATATTTGCTGTGGCAGATTTCATTCAGGATACATTCTACAGTTTAACCTCAACTGCACCAAAACTAAAATAGGCCTTTTTAAAGATACAGGCTGGACATGCCAACCTGTTAATAACCGATTAATAACCGATAAAGCGGTTAAACTGATTAATTGTTTGTATATTATATATATATATATATATATATATATATATATATATATATATATATATATATATATATATATATATATATATATATAACTATAACTATATTTAGCAAATGGAAGTCCCCGCGTTGCGTGGCCGATTCGCGTTTTGCCTTTAGTGTCAAAATAAAAATTGGCAACCCATGCACTTTTGACGCGTTTTGGTCTTTGACAATAACTCGAAGTCATTAAAATAGAAATTTGACGCATCTTTGACAATAACTAATAACTATAAGACTGTTTTGCAATATTTTCGTGTGTATGACTCATCGCTTATTGTCCAAAGCCGAAGACCGAAACATCGCTTTGTCTTGACGACAACAATAGACTATAACCACAAATGCCCAAATCTTTGAGTAATAGTTTTTGGATTCGGATTTTGATAAATAACTCTAAGTCATCGAAATAAAAATTGGTAATCCATGCACTTTTCCCGCGTTTCGGTTTTAGACAATAACCCTAAAACATCAAAATATTAATTTGTAAACATCAAAATATTAATTCGGTAACGCGCCGCTATTTTTCAAGTTGAAAGCAAATAAAACTGTCCATGAAAGACAATTTGGAAGCCATGTCAGGAGCAAATATATTTGCTTTTTTAATAGAAAATGCATTTTTGACGCGTTTCGGGATTCGATCGGATTTAAGGTGGCTCCCTACTGTTTCTTGAAAGGTGGCAAAAATGCAAATTTCAATCTCGAAAAGTGCCCATGGATATTTGGGAAAAGATTGAAACTAAAGCTATGCTTAGAATATCTTTCAGGGCATCAAATACTATTAATGGCTAAAGTGTTTCATCTGTTGCTATGACAACAGTGACGTTTCAAAATGGCCGAAAATGAACATTTCATCTAATTTATTTGGCAAACGAGTCGGTGAACCCCGATTTTTTTTGCATTTAAACATTTCTTTTAGTTTAATTAATAAATAGGCAGATTAAAAGAAAATTCTGTGGAGCCAATTTTTTAAAAAACTAAAAAAACATGATTTTTTTTGTGTAAAATAATTGGCTCCACAGAATTTTTTTTTAATCTGCCTATTTATTAATTAAACTAAAAGAAATGTTTAAATGCAAAAAAATTCGGGGGTCACCGACTCGTTTGCGAAATAAATTAGATGAAATGTTCATTTTCGGCCATTTTGAAACGTCACTGTTGTCATAGCAACAGATGAAACACTTTAGCCATTAATAGTATTTGATGCCCTGAACGTTATTCTAAGCATAGCTTTAGTTTCAATCTTTTCCCAAATATCCTTGGGCACTTTTCGAAATTGAAATTTGCATTTTTGCCACCTTTCAAGAAACAGTAGGGAGCCACCTTAAGTCATCAAAATAAAAATTGGTAATCCATGCACTTTTGATACTAGTTGATTAGCTTTAGTAAATGAACATTGTTTTGAGCACGAGGACGTGTTGACCAACGAACACGAGGGATGTTTTGACTGGACACCATATTGCCACGACAAAATTAATGAGAACCGAATTTTTGTTGTCCCGTATCACTGCGTATAGTAGGCGAAAACGTAGATAAGCTACCTCATGCGATAAATATTTAGCGCGACTAGTATGACGTTCTTGATCGTTTTTGACGAGGCCAATCAATCGGCTGTAATTTTTGGTGATCCGTTCATCTCGAAAGCATAAGCATTTTCTCAGTAAACTAGACTACTCAAAATGTATAGTGATCTTCGATAAATGCTGACTATTTTAGATCGCAACGAATCAAATTCCTTTATTTCTCTTGTTCACGCTGCGTGACAATTTATGCTAAAATGCAATAGCTGCACTTCTGATGTAAATACAGTGCCGCTCGATTCACTGGAAGGTCGTTTCGCTACACAAACGCAAGATCCGACCACTCAAGGTTGAAGGCTGATCTTAAAGATATAGCGCATGCCGTTGGATCAAAAGGTCTTGTCGGACCACAGGTTGGACATATAACCACGGCGTAATAAATAACATGTAAATCGAGTGTGATACAGTGGCTACAAATCGAACGGTCTATAAGATCGTTGTACTGCCGAAATTGTGTGTAGGAGGTCTAACGCTTCGAGCGGAGACCCTTCGTCAGAGAGTGAAAGAAGGGCTTTCGCTCGAAAGGTTATTAAAGGTTATTAAACCTCCCAGGCTCCCACATATTATTTCGACAGTAACACCAACCTACACTGCCTACCCAGCACAACACATTTATATCACCACAATGTTACAGTTTACTGCAAGTATAAGATTCGAGAATAACATACACTGTACCTTCGCGCAAGCTTTTCCGTTGTAGACGCTTTCTTCTGCGTGATCAAGAGCTTCCAACCTTTGGTTTCTCCTACTCAGTGGCTTGTCAGCGAGAAAAATGTAAGCGCGATTTTCTTCAATTTGTATAGACCATTTATTTGTTGACGGCATACTTCGCCGGTAAAGCAAGTTATCCAAAAATGTCTTCAAAAATATAGAACGGGATTCGTTTGGAACTAGGTGTATCAGTAATATTACCGCTTCTAAACACTATGCGCTCAATAAATCCGTCACAGTTGCCGGTTCAGAGGTGTCAGAGAAAGAAGCGCACCAATTACAAACTAGCGGCATTGACGTAAGAATCACTGTGTCGTAAGTAATATGTCAGAATTTTTAATCCACTTCCGACATGTATATGCTTGGTATGAAAAAAACAACAAAAAAACAGCAGAATTATTGAGACAATGTTAGGCGAAATTCCATTCTATTAGCAGAAGTAAGATTTTCTCCTCGATATATAATTGTGAATCATATTACTGCATTCAATGTCAGATTAAGTGTTTCTTGAACTGCATTGTAATAGGAAATTCACTATCCAAAATTATATTGTCGGTGCATGTCTGGATTAACTCACCCATACATGTCATCTCATCAGTAATAACCTGATGATAACACTTTATAAAGTTAACGGCTTAGGGGAACGTAGCCTTTTGTCGATTTGTTGTACTAGGCCATGCCATATTGCCATCTACAAGTCCTGACGAGTCCGATGCTACATTCTCCAATGACTCGAAGCAACAACCTGGATAAAGAGCAGTTTCACCAACTGAGACAGTTTGCTTTAGCAGTGAAGCCAGTTCGGATTTCTCATCACCTATTCTTCCTACAGGCTACAGCCTACAGTCTTTGGTAAGAAAATTATTCAGGTAATTCAGTAAGAAAATGGTTGCGCGGGCAGCGTAAAAACGTATTAAAATGCGAAATAAAGTAATTCTAAGTTGCAAGTATGATTCATGAGCCTGAGCTTTCTGTTTGAATCCTTTATCGGATGTATACATATGCTTTTAATATACATGAACTTGTATTTGCTATTAATGTTGCTTGGTGATCGCGTACACATCAAATACTTAATTATTATTTTCTCTCTCGCTATTTACATATAGAAGGGTTTGAAAATGTTTCATGAAGACGATGCGCATTTTTTCTATAATCTTAATGAGTAAATTAGTTGTGATTTTAGAACTAAAATATCACGCTGACCACTAGATAGGCAAAGCGGTTTTCTTTATAGGCAAAGCTCTTTTTCGGCAATTAGTTTCGGTAAAGTTGAGAAAACACGTGTATGACGGCATTTGCGAATTCAAGTGATGAAAGCGTATCGGTTTAAAAGCGAGTAGCGTGATTGTAAAGACAATAAGTGTGATTCATAACTATAATTTTAGCAACACCACCCACCATTGGGATTAACACAAGCGGCGGTTGAGCGCTTGAAAACAATAACGATGACTCAATCCATATAAATGATTTTCCTCTCCTTTCGCAGTATGTCCGACGATATCTGGCGATTCCAGCAAGCAACGCTCCGACTGAAAGACTATTCAACAAAGCCGGACAAATAGTAACGGCAACTAGAGCGAGTCCAGCTTAAGCCGAACAAGGCGAACATGTTAGTGTTTCTTGCCGAAAATTTATGAACAAACGTGCGAAATCGTTTATATCTTGTGAATAAATACTTTAACGTTAATAAATTGTAATTGTAAATAAACTGTTAACGTTTTGACTATTTTGACTATTTTGTGACTTTGTTTTTTACACGCGCGTATGCCGCATTACAAAAAGCAACTAATTAAATTAATGATTAATTTGCATAATTCGATATAGTCGATATTATCGTTTCTTTTCGATATCCATATTCGATATTTTTTCAATATCGCATCAGCCTATCTACCAGTAAAATAAGTGTTAAGCTTATGTTAAACTTCAAAACAATGCTCAAAATAACACTCGGTAATCGAGCTTTCTAACATTTCAAACCAAAATTTTGTTCCCAATTTTCAAATTTGGAAACGAGCGGTTGCTGCGGACGAAAAACCAACAACGAGACCAGTGGCTACAAAGAAAATGCTTGTAAGGCCTTCGGAGTTCCAGCTGGAAGTCAGATAATTACCATGCCTATAACTTAAAATGACACTATAGGACATTTTTCTTTGGCATATTTAGAAGTGGATACAGTTGTTGTTTCAATAACAAAATTCAAGAAAGTGGTGGAAAACATTCTTGGAATCCATAAACAAAGAGCCTGAGTCAACGTCGTATTGAAGGTTCAGAAATTCTGACCCTCTATAAGTATTGTTAAATTTCGCTATTTATTTCGATATTGTTTTATAGAGGGGTCAGAAATTCTGAACCCTCTATATTTAGTAAGATTTGGCGCAGACAGCGTCATAGAAGGTTCAGAAATTCTGACCCCTCTATAAGGATTGTAAAAATTCGCATATTTCGCAATATATTTCGATATAATTTTATAGAGGGGTCAGACTAATTCTGAACCCTCTATATTTAGTAAGATTTGGCGCAGTAAGCATCATAGAAGGTTCAGAAATTCTGACCCCTCTATAAGGAATGTGAAAATTCGCACATTTCGCTATATAATTTTATAGAGGGGTCAGAAATTCTGAACCCTCTATGTCAAAGGCATACATTTTCAGCAAGATTTGGCGGAGTCAGCATCATAGAAGGTTCAGAAATGCTGACCCCTCTATAAGTATTGTAAAAATTCGCATATTTCGCTACATATTTCGATATCATTTTATAGAAGGAACAGAAATTCTGAACCCTCTATGTTAAAGGTATACATTTTAGCAAGATTTGGCGGAGTCAGCATCATAGAAGGTTCAGAAATTCTGACCCCTCTATAAGGATTGTAAAAAATCGCATATTTCGCTATATATTTCGATATAATTTTATAGAGGGGTCAGAAATTCTGAACCCTCTATATATTTAGTAAGATTTGGCGGAGTCAGCATCATAGAAGGTTCAGAAATTCTGACCCCTCTATAAGGATTGTAAAAGTTCGCATATTTCGCTATATATTTCGATATAATTTTATAGAGGGGTCAGACTAATTCTGAACCCTCTATATTTAGTAAGATTTGGCGCAGTCAGCGTCATAGAAGGTTCAGAAATTCTGACCCCTCTATAAGGATTGTGAAAATTCGCACATTTCGCTATATTTCGATATATAATTTTATAGAGGGGTCAGAAATTCTGAACCCTCTATGTCAAAGGCATACGTTTTAGTAAGATTTGGCGGAGTCAGCATCATAGAAGGTTCAGAAATTCTGACCCCTCTATAAGGATTGTAAAAGTTCGCATATTTCGCTATCGTTATATAGAGGGTCAGCAATTCTGAACCCTCTATGACAAAGGCATACATTTTTAGCAAGATTTGGCGGAGTCAGCATCATAGAAGGTTCAGAAATTCTGACCCCTCTATAAGGATTGTAAAAATTGACATATTTCGCTATATATTTCGATATAATTTTATAGAGGGGTCATAAATTCTGAACCCTCTATATATTTAGTAAGATTTGGCGCAGTCAGCGTCATAGAAGGTTCAGAAATTCTGACCTCTATACGGATTGTGAAAATTCGCACATTTCGCTATATATTTCGATATATAATTTTATAGAGGGGTCAGAAATTCTGAACCCTCTATGTCAAAGGCATACGTTTTAGTAAGATTTGGCGGAGTCAGCATCATAGAAGGTTCATAAATTCTGACCCCTCTATAAGGATTGTAAAAATTCGCATATTTCGCAATATATTTCGATATAATTTTATAGAGGGGTCAGACTAATTCTGAACCCTCTATATTTAGTAAGATTTGGCGCAGTAAGCATCATAGAAGGTTCAGAAATTCTGACCCCTCTATAAGGAATGTGAAAATTCGCACATTTCGCTATATAATTTTATAGAGGGGTCAGAAATTCTGAACCCTCTATGTCAAAGGCATACGTTTTAGTAAGATTTGGCGGAGTCAGCATCATAGAAGGTTCAGAAATTCTGACCCCTCTATAAGGATTGTAAAAGTTCGCATATTTCGCTATCGTTATACAGAGGGTCAGAAATTCTGAACCCTCTATGACAAAGGCATACATTTTCAGCAAGATTTGGCGGAGTCAGCATCATAGAAGGTTCAGAAATGCTGACCCCTCTATAAGTATTGTAAAAATTCGCATATTTCGCTACATATTTCGATATCATTTTATAGAAGGGTCAGAAATTCTGAACCCTCTATGTTAAAGGTATACATTTTAGCAAGATTTGGCGGAGTCAGCATCATAGAAGGTTCAGAAATTCTGACCCCTCTATAAGGATTGTAAAAAATCGCATATTTCGCTATATATTTCGATATAATTTTATAGAGGGGTCAGAAATTCTGAACCCTCTATATATTTAGTAAGATTTGGCGGAGTCAGCATCATAGAAGGTTCAGAAATTCTGACCCCTCTATAAGGATTGTAAAAAATCGCATATTTCGCTATATATTTCGATATAATTTTATAGAGGGGTCAGAAATTCTGAACCCTCTATATATTTAGTAAGATTTGGCGGAGTCAGCGTCATAGAAGGTTCAGAAATTCTGACCCCTCTATAAGGATTGTAAAAGTTCGCATATTTCGCTTCGTTTTATAGAGGGGTCAGAAATTTTGAACCCTCTATGTCAAAGGCAGGCATTTTTAGTAAGATTTGGCGGAGTCAGCATCATAGAAGGTTCATAAATTCTGACCCCTCTATAAGGATTGTAAAAGTTCGCATATTTCGCTATCGTTTTATAGAGGGGTTAGAAATTCTGAACCCTCTATGTCAAAGGCATAAATTTTTAGCAAGATTCGGCGGAGTCAGCATCATAGAAGGTTCAGAAATTCTGACCCCTCTATAAGGATTGTAAAAGTTCGCATATTTCGCTATATATTTCGATATAATTTTATAGAGGGGTCAGACTAATTCTGAACCCTCTATATTTAGTAAGATTTGGCGCAGTCAGCGTCATAGAAGGTTCAGAAATTCTGACCCCTCTATAAGGATTGTGAAAATTCGCACATTTCGCTATATTTCGATATATAATTTTATAGAGGGGTCAGAAATTCTGAACCCTCTATGTCAAAGGCATACGTTTTAGTAAGATTTGGCGGAGTCAGCATCATAGAAGGTTCAGAAATTCTGACCCCTCTATAAGGATTGTAAAAGTTCGCATATTTCGCTATATATTTCGATATAATTTTATAGAGGGGTCAGACTAATTCTGAACCCTCTATATTTAGTAAGATTTGGCGCAGTCAGCGTCATAGAAGGTTCAGAAATTCTGACCCCTCTATAAGGATTGTGAAAATTCGCACATTTCGCTATATTTCGATATATAATTTTATAGAGGGGTCAGAAATTCTGAACCCTCTATGTCAAAGGCATACGTTTTAGTAAGATTTGGCGGAGTCAGCATCATAGAAGGTTCAGAAATTCTGACCCCTCTATAAGGATTGTAAAAGTTCGCATATTTCGCTATCGTTATATAGAGGGTCAGAAATTCTGAACCCTCTATGACAAAGGCATACATTTTTAGCAAGAATTGGCGGAGTCAGCATCATAGAAGGTTCAGAAATTCTGAACCCTCTAGAAGGATTGTAAAAGTTCGTATATTTCGCTATATATTTCGATATCATTTTATGGAGGGGTCAGAAATTCTGAACCCTCTATGACAAAGGCATACATTTTTAGCAAGATTTGGCGGAGTCAGCATCATAGAAGGTTCAGAAATTCTGACCCCTCTATAAGGATTGTAAAAATTGACATATTTCGCTATATATTTCGATATAATTTTATAGAGGGGTCAGATATTTTGAACCCTCTATATATTTAGTAAGATTTGGCGCAGTCAGCGTCATAGAAGGTTCAGAAATTCTGACCTCTATACGGATTGTGAAAATTCGCACATTTCGCTATATATTTCGATATATAATTTTATAGAGGGGTCAGAAATTCTGAACCCTCTATGTCAAAGGCATACGTTTTAGTAAGATTTGGCGGAGTCAGCATCATAGAAGGTTAAGAAATTATGACCCCTCTATAAGGATTGTAAAAGTTCGCATATTTCGCTTCGTTTTATAGAGGGGTCAGAAATTTTGAACCCTCTATGTCAAAGGCAGGCATTTTTAGTAAGATTTGGCGGAGTCAGCATCATAGAAGGTTCATAAATTCTGACCCCTCTATAAGGATTGTAAAAGTTCGCATATTTCGCTATCGTTTTATAGAGGGGTTAGAAATTCTGAACCCTCTATGTCAAAGGCATAAATTTTTAGCAAGATTCGGCGGAGTCAGCATCATAGAAGGATCAGAAATTCTGACACCTCTATAAGGATTGTAAACGTTCGCATATTTGTAAATTCTGGACCATCTAAAGAGCATTTTTGGTTAGAATTTGCATTAAAATTTCAGAAACGGTGGACTCCTTTATAACGATTGTAAAATTGGTTAGTATTTTAACTTTTAACCACGTCTGTGCGACAATATTTGCTTAGTAAAAATTTTAAACAAAATAGAGTGATTAAATCAATATCTGTGGTTTATTCGTGTTATTTTCTGGCAAATTTGCTTAATTTTGCTGAAGAAAATGTTTACACGCACAATTCATTGAATTATAGTAGAAGTGTTGCCATAAATATCCAAAAATTTACCTCTCTGCTAACTTTAATGTACTTCTCGATAATTGTTGCCAAAACAAATCTGAAGAATTGGTATTATTTAAGGGAAACTGTGTTAATTCCATTTCTTGTCGTATTTTTTGTAAAAAAATCTTAATTTCTGAGGGAAAAAACGGAAAATTCCACATAATATAGTAAAAAAAGCTCAAATGGTATACTTTGGAAAAGTCCGAAATAGTTTGGAACGTGTTCAAACCTGTAGCCCGCGATTTCAACAGCTCCAACCATTTGGTTTCAGACATTAAAGTCTGTGCCATCCTTCCCATTTCCGGTGGCAACGATAACCGCAAGCGGCAAGAGAAGCGTCTCATTTTTAAACTTGGCACCACACATCCTCTTGGTCTTAACGAACGTTTTTCTTTTATTTAATTTCGTAAAAGCTTTTTGTCATTTTATTTTGCTTGGAACTTTTTATTATTAGCTTATGAACTTTTTATTATTAGCTTATGCTCATTCCTTTTCAAGTCTTTGTTTCTATTATTATCGCCTAATCCCCTTGAATATTGGACCTGTCATTTATCCCACCACCTCAAATTATATTTAACAAATAATAATTTACTTACAGAAATTGCAGGTTTGGTGTATTCTTGAACAGTTTCTCAGGAATGGCAGATATTTTGTTGCTATGCAACGATCTACATAGAAAAGCAAAACAATAAAGGTTGAATGCATATTAAACACCACACAGAGATAAAACGACTGGTTAAAATAACCAGATGAATCAACATTTGAATTAGCGCACTCATGTGTGGAACATTTGACGCAAGTGTCATTAAAGTTTGACTCAAAGTCTAATGTTTTCCTTGGAACGATCGTTTGTAATTTGTGTGAAACGGCGAAGTTTGTTGAAACAGTGTATGAATCTACACTGTAAACATCAGCTGGGTTTGATAGAGCATGACCTTAGTTATGAAACATTGTATGAAATTTGTGATAAGTTCGTCTACATTCGTTGAGACAGTTTATGAAGCGACAACATCAGCTGGACTCCCCTTGGAGAATCAGACATATTTAAAACCTATTTTAAGTCTATTTTTACACTATTTAACCCTATTTCCCCCTATTTTACACCCAAAATGGCTATTTTATTTCTATTTAGCAAATTTTGTGAAATAGTCTATGGCTATTTAAAATATATTTAAAACATAGGCAAAACATATTTTTCAAAAATATAGCTCTGAAATAACTATTTAATTCCTATTTTATGGAGAATTGTGATGTTGAGTTGGTTCAAAATAGTTTTTAAATAGCTATTTTTAACTATTTTGGGAAGCCAATACTGAAATAGATATTAAATAGCATGAAAAATAACACTGAAATAGCTATTTAATTCCTATTTTATGGAGAATTGTGATTCTGAGTTGATTCAAAATAGCTTTTAAATAGCTAATTTTAACTATTTTTGGATGCCAATACTGAAATAGATATTAAATAGCATGACAAATAACTCTGAAATACCTATTTAATTCCTATTTTATGGAGAATTGTGATGCTGAGTAGGTTCAAAATAGCTTTTAAATAGCTAATTTTAACTATTTTTGGATGCCAGTACTGAAATAGATATTAAATAGCATGAAAAATAACTCTGAAATACCTATTTAATTCCTATTTTATGGGGAATTGTGATGCTCACTTGGTTCAAAATAGCTTTTTAAATAGCTATTTTAAACTATTTTTGGAAGCAAACATCAAAATTTATTTTTTATTTTTTATTTTTTATTTTTTATTAAAACTTTATTTAGTGAAGGTATAAACATCTTAACATGAGTGTATTCCGCCAGATGGCCTTCAACTGTATAAATATAGATTAGTATCAATTAGTTAATGTGTAATACAATTGCAAGTTAGTCTATATTTACAGGATGTGCATGCAAATTCCTCTAAGTGGAGTACATCATTATTTTGTTTTAAAAGATATTTTTTTTAATTCATTTTTAAATGTAGATATGGTGGTGTTTTCAGTGTTTTTTAAATAATCTGGCAGAGAGTTAAACAACATGGCTCCACTGTACGAAATTTTTGTTTTTCCATACTCAGTTGTGACTTTAGGAATTTTCAAATCTGTTAATGACAGTCTTGTGTTTACGCTATGTGTTTCTTTAACAAATTGAAATAGGTCGTACAAGTTCGATGGAGCTTTTGTTTTTTAATACACTGAATACCAAGAAATAATTTTCTTAATTTAATGAAGTTATGTATCGGAATCCAATTCAGTTCTTTGAAAAGTTCGACCGACGAATCATCAATTGATGCTTCCAGTATAACACGTGCAGACCTTTTTTGTAATTTTAAGAGATCGTGCAACTTTTCGTTTGAAGCACATCCCCAAACCGTACAGCAATATAGTAGGTGTGGGAAGATTAACGACTCATAGAACAAGATACGAGAGTAATGAGGTAAATTTTTTCGTATCCGTTTAAGTAGAAAAAGTCGTTTATTTATAGTTTGAGATATATTTGCTATCTGTTCGTCCCATTGCAGAACCGTATCAAAATGTACTCCAAGCAGTTTAAATGTTTTTACTTCATCAATTATTTCGTTGTTTGTTGTAGTAATAAGTTTTTCAGAGGTGATAGATTTACATTTAGAATAGATTTTCACGCTTTTGCTTTTTTGCAATTTAAGGACATGAGATTTGCATTTACCCAATTCGATACTTGGTTAAGATCATTTGTTAGTTTCAGGTTTAAATCTTCTATTGATAGACTGAAAGCTAGCAGTGATGTGTCGTCAGCGAAAATAAACGGAGTTGTATCATTTTGAAAAAGTGGGAGATCGTTAATGAATATTATAAATAGAAGCGGTCCTAAGATTGAACCTTGAGGGACACCATACCTGACCGGTAATGCATCAGAGAGTGAAGTTTTAAATTTAACTTTTTGAGTTCGGTTTGAGAGATATGAGCTGAACCAGTCGATTGTCGCTGAATCAAAGTGATTGAGAAATCGAGTAATGTTAAACCATTGATTTCTCCCTTCTCAATCGAGTTGAGTAAGGACTCTTGTAAACAGAGCAGCAAGGTTTCACAGGAGTGATTCGTGCTGAAACCATGCTGATATTTTGTCAGAAGTTTATGACATTGCAAAAAATTGTACGTGTTATTGTATACATGTCTTTCTAGTATTTTTGAAACAATAGAAAGTATAGAAAGGGGTCTGAAATTCGTTCTATCAGACAACGAGTCACTCTTATGCTTTGGTGTAACCCTGGTTTCTTTCCACAGAGATGGGAAAATACTACTGATTATACTGATGTTGCATAGTTTTGTAACAGATTTAGTAAGGGCAAGTGCTGCCGATTTCAAAAAAAATGCATCGATGCCATCCAGTCCAGTAGCTTTACTAACATTTAAGTTATTTAGTAAATTGAAGACTGTTTCTTCGGTAATTAGCGGTATATTAAAGCTAGTACTTTCGGAGATATGAGAATTAATAAACATTTCAAGCTTTATAAAGTCAGTTTGAGTAGTAGAAGGTATTTTTTCTCTTGTTTCTTTGACAATGTCCACGAAATAGTTATTGAAGATATTACTGATCTCGCGGTGGATTGTGTATTTTACACCATTTACAATTAGAAATTCAGGAGTTGGATTAGTTTTCACTGATGCAGTTTCTTTGAATATTTTCCACAACACTTTTGGCTTGGAGATGTTTTCATTTAGTAGTTTAGTGTAGTAGTTTGCTTTCAATTTGCTAATTTCATTGACTATTTTATTTCTACACTGTTTATACAAGCTCCAATCTTTTTCAAGGTTTGAATTTTTGGCTTGTTTCAAATAACTATCTCTTAGCTTTATATTATTTCGTATTTATTTAGTAAGCCGCTTAGGGAGACGTTTTGATTTAACTCTTTTTACAATTATCGGTGCATGTTTGTTTAAAGTATTTAAGTAAATTGCATTCCACATATCAAGGTAAATATTCGGATCATCGATATTATCAAGAAGGTGCCATGGTAATTGTTTTATTTCTTCATTGAATTGGTTTGCATTAAAATACTTTAAGTTCCTATATGTTATTGACTGATGTTTGGGTATTTTTATCTCTTTTGGATTGATTTTTCTAGTCGCGAAAATTGAGTAATGATCGCTTAATCCAGTTTCGATCACTCCTGATTTTAATATGGACTGAGGGTGTGAGGTATATATGTGATCAATTGCAGTTTTTGATACAGGTCTAGTAATGTCTTGAATTAATTGTTTGTATTGGAAAGATGTCATTAAGTGTTTTAATGGTTCATATTGGGTTTTATTTAAGGCATTTATATTAAAATCACAGAGAATAATTGCCTCTTTATTTTCGTTCTAGCGCTATCATGAAATTTTTAAGTTCGTCTCTCCATAACACAGGATTATTGGGAGGGCGATAGATCCAACAGATTATTATCGACGATGCTATGTGAAATACAATTTCAATACATATTGTTTCAATTAATTCATTACGAGTACTTTCCAAATCTAATCTACGTTGGAAGTTTATTGAATTTGGAATATAAGCCAGGATTCCACCACCACCTGAGTGAGAGCGGTCTTTCCTTATAAGTTTAAAATTATCGATTATGAGTTCGTCATCTGACCAAGTGTTATTTAGATGGGTTTCAGTAATGCCGAAGATAACATTTTGTTTTTTACGATTTCTGGTAATGTCACTGATCATTATCTTAGTCAAATCGACTTTGTTCGTAATTGCTTGAATATTTAAGTGAATAATTGTAAGACCTTTATTTGGCAATATATCATATATTAATGTGTGCGTACCGGTCAGGTTGGTGTCATTATTACTCAATAATGTTTCCTGGCGTTCCATTGCTCTGTGTCCCACATTTTCTTGTGTGTAAAAGGAGACCCCGGGATGGGGTTTGTATGATTAGTATTAGTCGATGTACATGTATTTCCTCCAGACAATTGTCTTAGGTACCAACAAAAGTTTCGACCAAGAATTATATCTCCCAAAGAGTTAAGATGTACATTAGATCTATTGAGATTTTCTGGTAATATATTGTTGTTATTTATGAAGGCAATATTATACTTCAGACACAGGTCATGGCATAGTTTGTTATACTTATCAATCCTTTGACTGATTCCAGGATGGTCTTCTCTTGTGATCACAGACGATAAAGCGATGTTTATATTAGGACATCTGCTTTTGGCATCCTTTATCAGGGCCTCTGTTTGTTGAATCGTCTTAATTTCATTTTCGGTCTTTAAGTTGTTAGATCCCGCATGTATAATAATGTTTGGCGGAGCATCTGGCGTATCGTTTATGTTATGAACAAGAGTTTGGTGTATATCTTTTATCGTTGCTCCGGTCATTGAGACACGGCCTACTCTATTTCTGTTTGCACGAGTGAGTTTGTATTCATCCATATTCTTTACCATTGATTCACCAATTAATAAGGTGGGGCGCTCATGCTGTTGTTTTGAATATTCGGTCTCATGGACTTTTTGTTCTTGCCTTGTGTTATGTTCACCATTCCTGTTAGTGGGATTTTCTGTATAATTTTCTATATGGTTTTCATCAAGGAATTGTTTATTTTTATGATGTTGAGAATGACCTTTGTTCTTTTCTTGTATAACGAGTTTCAACGCCAGCCTCAACGAATCTCTTTCTTCTTCTGCTGATATTACTCGGGTCTCTAGGGACGTAATTTTCTGTTGTAAATAGTTAGTTTCTTTGTATTTATTAAATATTATATCTTGTAGCTCTTCGCATTTCTCTTTGCATTTTACAATAGACATTAAATAGCATCAAACATTGGCTCTGAAATAGGTACAGATAACACCAAATGAACCCCGAAAGCAGTAAGGATCTATCCATGGAAGAAATCAGCAATGTATGGAGTTTGGTGTTGCCCAATTAAAGTTAAACCTGGGTGTGATACCTGAAATCCCAACTAATTCAAGATGTAATTCTGGGTACAATAAATCACAGGAAGCCAAATCAAACTATAACTATTAGTGAAATTGTATTATATTATATTAAAATAAATGGTTTGAACCTAGGAGTATCATTAGATGTGTGAAGTTGATCACGTTGTTGTAGTCTTGATAAAGACTAGTATTGTTGGTGACTGACGTTTCGACGGCGTCAGCAGCGGTTATCGTTGAAACGTCAGTCAAGACTACAACTTCACACATCTAATTATTATATATTATATTATATTATATTATGTTATATTATATTATATTATATTATATTATATTATATTATATTATATTATATTATATTATATTATGTTATGTTATATTATATTATATTATATTATATTATATTATATTATATTATATTATATTATATGATATGATATGATATGATATGATATGATATGATATGATATGATATGATATGATATGATATGATATGATATGATATGATATGATATGATATGATATGATATGATATTATATTATATTATATTATATTATATTATATTATATTATATTATATTATATTATAACTCGGCTCCACCTTCTGTTTGGATTTACTATTATATAATCTATGACAAGTTGCGACAAAATCTGCTTTAAATACACTGTAAACTACTAAAATGTAATAAAAAATAACTTACATGAAGAGTAGCTGTTGTCTTTGTTGCTTTTTCGTACCAATTTCAAATAATTTTGATGAATTTATGCGAGTTTCAAAACCCGGTCCTACAGCGCTATATATACATATTTAATTAAGAATATCACTTTCAACAATAATCCATGATACTGCCTCTTCGTGGTTCGAGGAACCGGTATGCATTTTGTATCTCCCTCTCAATCCCTTTCGCCCCGCCCCCCTCTTGCCCCAGTTACCGTCCCCTCCCCCAACCCTAAATCTCTTTCGTGAAGTTGCTCGCTCAAACGAAATCAACAAACGAAAGCTGATATGGCCTCATTTGCCACAGTGACGTCAGGGCTCAGTAGGGGACAGATTATGGCGCAACAAATTACAACAGAGTTCTGAGTCAGGTGTGGTATTTAGTGTTCTGTGATTGGTCAACACTTGATACGTGTGATCATGCTTTTCAAGCATCGCGCTATATTCAAAACTGAAAAATGCGTTCTGCACGTATATTTTTACCGAACGAAAGAAGATTATTTGTGATAATGGAAACTTCTAACAAAGGGAGAACTATTAGAAAACTCAAAGGTAAGGTTCAAAAGAAAGTGATTTTAAAATCAGTCAAGGCAATAGTGTGTTTTGCTTGTCCTTTGAAAGGATAATAATAGAGTGAGTTAATATAGCATATTAATTATGATCAATTTGTGAATTTGCGTTGCTTTGTAGAGCCATAGGAATTATTGATTTTCTTCCCGAAAGATTACTCCACCGTTACAGTTTCAAGAAACAAGGTTTAGGAACGACTCAACAACTAAGTGGTTGAAGGAAAATACCTGGGAGCACGTGGATATTGGCGAGCCAGAACCATGAAAAGGTCTAATAAAACCGGTGAGCCAAATACTTTCATGTGTCTATACAGTTTGTGATAATGAAGATTATATATAAATGTATATTTATGATTTATAGACCCAGATCGAGGGGAATTCGACGAAATATTTAATACCCGCGAGGGATGATTCGTTCGAACGGCGTTCGAATAACTTTCTCACGGCTTGCTACTAGCGTTCAGCAGTATTCAGTGCTAGCGTTCGAACGGCTTGCTACTGGCGTTCGAACGGCTTGCTACTAGCGTTCGAACGGCAGGCTACTAGCGTTCGAACGGCAGGCTACTAGCGTTCGAACGTTTCTGAAAGTCGACGAATTCCCCGAGCGTAGGGTCTAAATTATATATTATACCGAAACAATATTGAATGCGGTCTTGTTGTTCGGCTCGTATTTCGCGCGTGGCATTTAGTTTCGCGCGAGATACTCAAGTCGAATTGGGAAATGAATACACAAAATTATTATTCCCCTCCACAGCGGGTTCTTAACAAGATTTCTGTGCCATCTAGAAATATTTGGACAAATTACAAGTAAATAATTAAATATTTAATAGTTAAACATTATCTGAGAGTTGTACACTGTAAAAAATGAATGGTTGAAATAACCAAAAAAAGGTCATCTGAATGCAACTGAGAGAACCAGTTAAAAATTGGTCATAGTAACTAAAACCATATTGGTTAGCATAATCAATATTAATTTGGTTAAAATGACCGATTAGTTATCCAACCAATAACATTTGGTTATAACCATTTAGGTTTTGGTGAGTACAACCAATAAAAGTCAGTTTAACGAATGATTATTGGTCAAGCAGATGTAACTGAGACAGCCAATAGACATTGGTTGCCTGTTGCCATTTTAACCAATTTAATATTGGTTGGAATTAAAATGACAGATTTAACCAGTTTCTAAATTTTTTGAATTTTGCATAAAAGTTATACATAAAAAGCATGAATGTCAAGCAAAAATATGAGAAATAATCCTAACATTTAATTACATAAGAATACCAACGATTCATTAAATACAACGATTCATTAAATATTCTATAGACATAAGTACACATCAATGCATAAGGTTGCTTAAAAAGTTTTTGACACCACCTGGCAGCATTTTGCTGCATAATTGCTTTACTGATTACAAGTTACCTAATGTTTAATGTTATTAATTTAACATCGTAATCGTGCAGCAAAATGTTTATAATTTGGTGTATATACAGTAACATAATTAGCATATTATGTGACTGTGACAACTCATAAATCCAGACATATACAAGTTGGTATGGGCAATCTAAGCACTAAGCAGCCACAATATATACTAAATTATCTTTAATTAGCATTGTCACTAAAAGTGCATTTGAACATGTGGCAAACCTAGTTAGCCTAACTAAGAAAAAATATGAAAGCTGCTAAGTTCTCAAAAGAACTGGATATAATATCAAAAGGAGAAATACGAGAACTTCAATGTCGAAAAATACTTAAGAGTACTTACATATATTCACGGACGACGTTTTGGACGATGTGTCCTTCTTCACGTCAAATAAAGAAGGACACATCGTCCGAAACATCATCCATGAATATACGTAATTTATATACGCATATTATATCTAGTTAGGCTAACCTCCAGGGTTATTTGCTGATGTTAAACATGTAAAAAAGTTCTTGTCACCAACTGCATGGCAGCATTTTGCTGCACAATTCCTTTACTGGGAGATAAGGATTTTAGCCAATATCCTTCCTGTATTTTATATATATATATATACCATATATTAGCTAGGTAGCAATTTGTCACAGATTCAAATGCAATTTTAGTGACATTGCTAATTAAAGATAATTCAGAATCTATTGTGGCTTCTTAGTTAGCCCATAGCAACTTGTATTTCTATGGATTTATGAGTTGTCACAGAGTTGTTAACTCTTCTATTAACTAAACGGTAAGAGCTAATTAGGACATGACTGCCACATACACAATATGTAAATATGTCAGCTACAAGATAAAAATGTAATTTTTATATAATTTCTAAAATGTGATTTTAACAGTAATTCACAATACTATACCCAATTACAAAGATGAGGTTCAAACAGCCTAGAGCAGAATATCTTTATTTTCTTTCATCTGTCATGGATGATGATCCCAGGAATTTCTTCCCAAATATGGCACATAAATGTAACTTGTTTGGCATTTTTCATGTTCTCATATGGTAATTTCCGTTGAATTAAGTCACGAATATCCTGAAATCAAAATTATATGATTGTTTTAGTAAATACTGTGAATGTTTTAAATGTCAATTTTCAAAATGCTAAAGATGGGTTATGTTGAGTGAGTTTAATAACGGTAACTTAAGCATCATGCATGCTGTGTATCAAAACGTTTTCATCAATAAATTTAAGCTCTAATGTTTCTCATGGAGAAGGTAGGAAATAAAATCAGACATAGAATCCATAATCCACTACATACAGTACAAGAGCCTTGTGGCATTCTTGCCAACTGAATATAAAATTCATATATTGACTGCTGAGACAACCATGTACTGTAATATCCCTCATACAGTACACCATGGCATATATACATATATTCAAGTTTAACTGTTTAAGTTTGGTTGGATAAGGCCACACCAATTTGATACTTCAGGGCACATATTCAAAAATGTTAGGGTCGGTCGGAAAAATGGAAATAAAAAAGTACTAACTGATACTCAGTCTTTTCACCTGCCTAGCAGGTGAAAAACCAGGGTCAAAAGAGACTTCAAAAAGTTTATTTTTCTCATGCAAGCTATGTTTGCTTCTACTGTCCTATACAAGTCTGTATGAGTTAGAGGACAATCAAGAAAATATTCACGCATGCCATTGTGTGTTATATTTAAGAAATAGAAAACATTTTCTGTGTTTACATACAGTCATAGAAACACGAGTGGAAGTTAGGGAGAACGAGAAATTAGTGAGAACACGAGCCCACAGGGCAAGTGTTTCCACCCTATTTCGAGTTCTCCCAAACTTTTACGAGTGTTTCTATAACTGTATGTAAACACGGAAAGATGTTTTTTGAACATAAACGCTCTTAACTGTGAAGAAAAGCATCCAATCTTCTCGCTTTTTTTCTTGTTGGCTGTCATAGAACATATTTATCGACATTTTAGCTGTTTGTGAGCAAAGGTTCGTCTTGCAGTCCATTTTATAAAAATGGCGGGAAAAATCCATGTTTACATACAGTTATATAAACATGGCTCTTAGCCAATCAGTGCGCAAGTTTTCAAAATGTTATTCTATAAACAGTGTTATAATACATTTAACATTGACTCATCACTTTATTCTTGCATGAGTGTTATTTTCTCTCAGATAATGTCCGACTCATTAGGCCACCCCAATTTAATTGTTCGGGGCACGGATCTGACCGACCCTCTTTTTGTGAAACCAAATAAAATAAAATGTGTACCTATCATTTACTTTGATCAAAAATTGGTTATTTTTGTGCTTTTCACCCTCGTACCCTAGGGTGCTAATTAGTAAAGGCATTTTATCATTTAGGTAGTCATTTGACTAGGTATAGTCATTTAGGTAGTTATTTGACACAGGTTCAATTCAATTTAAGTGACAGTGTTAATTAAAAATAATTTAGGAACTATTGTGGCTCATGCTTAGGTAGCCCATACCAACTTATGGATGCGTATAGTATGAGATGTCACAGAGCTGTTAACCGTTCTACTAATGAAATGGCATCTTGAGCTAATTATGACTTGTCATGTACACAATATGCAAAAATGTAATACATTATACAGTAATTCAAATTTCACAATACATAATAGATACTAACCGATTACAAAGATGACTTTCACACAGACAAAGCAGAATATCTTTATTTTCTTTTTTTCTGTCATGGATGATGATCCCAGGAACTTCTTCCCATATAAGGCACATACATGTAACTTGTTTGGCATTATCATGTTTTCATATGATGACTGGATATAATACGAAAATGATGATGACTGTTGAATTAAGTCAAGAAAATCCTGAAATCAATATTATATGTTAGTAAATAAATGCTTTAAATGTCAATTTTCAAAACGTTAAAAATTGTATTATGTTGAGTGAGTTTAATCATGGTAACTCAAGCAACGTGCAAGCTGTGTACCATTGTATGAAATTTCTGTAAGCATTGATCTTAAAGTGCCCAAGATATTGATTCCTACCATTTGTTATCATGGAAATATAATTTTAGGTTCATAAATGTTCACATTTGCCAGAAAACAAAAAATGTCTATGGAGAAGGCAGGAACTTTCTTGCCACATGACAGTGGCGGCACAACGTGGTGTGAGCCCCAGTGAAATAAACCAATTTGGGCCCCCTCCCACAAAGTGACAACATATGTAAGGGGTCCAGAAAATTTTTGAATTTAGGATCTCTGAAATGACATTTCCTGCGAGAGCACCTTTGAGTAAAATCTAAAGACCACAAATCACTTTTTTTGTAGTGTATCCATTATTTTTAAGAAACTGTTATTAATAATAGCATCATTAATAAAAAATGGCAATTTGCCGGATGGACCCAACTTCGTACCCGGAGGGAGCAGACATAAGATTGCCCTCGGCCCATGGTGCGTTGCACCGTTTGCACACCCGTAGTGCCGCCACTGCCACATGAACATAAAATTCATATCTTGTCACCACCATGTAATATCTAATTTTTATAAGTAACTCAAGTTATTATTTAATACACTTACACCTGGCATATGACCACTGTGATATGACATACATGTATGTATTTATTATATAGATGGGAGTGTTTTACTAAGAAATATGCAGTGACATATTTTCCATATCCTCAGTAGTGAAGATATCGATCACATGATTAAACATTTTCCCACCTTTTGCATTGAATCTATATAATAAAAAGAAAATTACAAGATGGCTTGAAGATATGAATTTTATCTTCGAGTGGTGAAAACAATATTTTACTTATTCGCTGCGCTCATTCGTAAAATATTGTTTCACCACTCGAAGATAAAATTCATATCTTTCACCACCGTGTAATATCCTCTATATATTTAACTGCTTAAGTTTTGTTTGATAATAACTCAGGGCTTTATCTGAGAGAAAATAACACTCATGCTAGATTGAAATGCTGAGTCAATGATACAGTAAATGTATTATAATACTGTATAAACACACATGCATGAATAACTACAAACTGTGCAATATGCCAATAATATTTTCTTGATGTCATCTCATTCATTTTGTAAAAAATCATACACAACAGACTTTGGGCCAGTAGAAGCAGTATGGCTTGCATGAGAAACATAAACATTTTCTAACCAATTGGGAACTTTGATGTTTGAGTATGATATATAAATAATTTCGAACTATGTTATGCTGATAGTAAAGTCTTCGTTAAAATCGAATCTCGAAAATATAACAGCTATCAGTAAATTGTCAAGCCGAAGATACAAGCAAACACAATTCAAAAATAACCCTCTAAAATTACCATCCAATCATTTGATTACAATAATATATTATGAAAACAAACAATTGAATAAGAACAGGGAATAAATAAATGCGCATTATTTATTAAACAGCTTATTCAATAGCTAGTGGCTGACTCCGACTCAATCAAATGATATACACACATTACTGATTAAACTGAATGTGACTTACCTTTTAAAATCTGACTGCAATCCTCGTCTAAAGCCCACGACTAGGAAGGCAACGAGTCCTTTTGAAAACCATCACAAAATACAGCCAAGAAATTCAAATTAAATATCAAAATATAACGATCAAACATCAAGAATCACCAAGTTCGCCTTCAAACATTTCGAAATGGCCGCGCGGTGTATTGTATCCCATGATTCTTTGAGGTCTCACAAGAATCGTGGGGAGGGGAGCTAAGATCCTGGGTACGAGATTGGGGATTCACTTGCGCGTGCCATTCAGCCACACTTTCCGCGTTGTTCGTTTTATGTTAGATTTAAAGTTTTTATTTTGTTATATTGTATTAATTATTAGATACAAATTTTGCGCAAAATGCTAGTTTAACAAAAACCAAGTGAATGCAAATCAATTTTAATGGGCATCTTTGTGTACAAAGGGGACGGAGACCACGTCATAGACACATCAAGGTTATTTTCTCGAGATTCAGAAGCTTTACAAGAACAAAAACCCTAACCATAATCCAAATAAAAACTCTATTCATAACCCTAAAATAAAATAATAAATGAATACTAACCCTACTTTTAAACTAAATATTTCAATGATATAATATTATGTGTCCAATACACAAAGTAGCAGCCTTTTAATGTGCCTAGCAGTTTTGTAAAAATACTTCGGGTACCTATATCTAATCGGTGACCTAACACGGTTAAGATCAGAAATTTTGTTTTAGAGGTAGGATTATCAGAGTTAGATTTGCGCTAACTTACACTGTGTTATTTTATATTAATTAAATATATGGGATATTCATCGCTAGGGACTATTGAGCAGGGTGAATCATCCCCAGGGATGAATGACAGCTGGAGGTCATGCATCCCTTGGGTTTACTCGTTCCTTGAGGCCACAGCTGCTCCTAAATATTACTACATATCCCTGCTCATTGAAAAATACACATGCGATTGTTCTTTAATTAAATGTAAACCAAATGCTATATCAGCTAAAATTTCTTTATAACCAGTTAAAAATTGGATAAATATAGCTTCAAAACATAAGTAGGTGCAACCAATTTAGATTTGGCACTTTTATTATTAATTGGTTACTTTGACCATTTTGTATTAGTTGTAACCAAATTTGTTTGGTTGTTTTGATCAATATAACTCTAAAGCTATACAACAGCTATACAAAAGTCGGTTACGGTAACCAATTTATTTAGGTTGTAACCAATACAATTGGTTGCCTTGACAGTTTTAAATTGGTTGCAACCAATTTAAACGGTTATTTTAACCAGTCGTTTTTTACAGTGTAGTTAGAGATTTTTTAATACCAGTGAGTATACCGGTATGGTTACTTACTATAGACATTTTTCCAGTCCTCTTGATGCAGAACAATTCTGGTAAAAATCGTTTAAGTTGGTACTCAAAAACGTTCTGTGGCACTGGTATACTCTGCCGTAGTTTATATCAGTACAGACTTTAAATTACCACCACTACTTATATCATATATATTTGACTACAGCAAATGATTGTAAAAGTATTTGCAACATTGAGTAATTAATTATAATAATTAATTTTAATTATTATAAATTTAATTTTAATTAATTGCAAAAATTGGTTATGGTGTATGCTAATACTGTAGATAATTTTAGGTTAAACAGATTTTTGTCAAGAAAATTATTAGATATTTTTAATAACACAGCTACCTTTATTTTTCAGCTCATTTGTGCACTTATTTTGATTGGGGGACTCCAACTGGTGAAGAGAACCAATGAATATCCAACAAGACATAGCAGATAAGTGTAGGAATTTGAACAAGTAAAAATATAGCTATTATTTAAAAACTAAAAATAATTGTTATATAGCTGTGGCTTCCCTAGATATAATACAGACTGTCATATTTGTTGATTTGTGGTCACGTGGGCTTAGATAAATTCAAATGTCAACCGAGCAGGCAATAAGTTGTTACCGGGTAATTATTGCCCACTTGGGCAATAATTTTTGAATTGTTAAAACTGTTGTGTAGATAGCCATGTATGTTTAGTTTTTCTCCATCGCTATAAATTATAACAAAACGCTTAATGTCTGCTCCCTTGCAAAATAGTTAGTTTTGTTTTCCCTTAAGTCTTGATGTTTCCCTCAAATTCGTCTTGGGAAACATCAAGCCTCTCGGGAAAACAAAACTAACTATTTCCCTCGAGAGCAGACATTAAGCCTCTCGGGAAAACAAAACTGACTATTTTCCTCGAAAGCAGACATTAAGTGTATATTATTTTACTGAGACATTAATATAAATGTATCATTGTTACTTAATGTATATCATATATAAAACATGTTTAACATACTAAATTTTAACTCTTTGGTCTTATATTAATGCATATATTTTAAAGTGTTTATTTCCAATAGCAAGTTAGTTAAATATTCATTTGAATGTATCATATATTTTCAACTAGTTCCCCAATTATTTTAAAAAGTAGCTATAGTTTCATTTACTCTGGGTGCCAGTGGTTCTTCCGAAGAAGAACCACTGACACCCAGGGTAAGTTTCATTATGAACTAATTAAAATATTTATTTTAAAGAATTAGAGTTAAAAGTTATATTTTGTCACAAGTAATACAATAAATCTCTGTGCAGTTTAGGAAACCTTGTTTATGATCTGCCTTTCTAAGAGTCCCAGGTGGAATTCCCATATTCCACAAGGGATGACACTAATTTAATACCTGATACAATTTCCCATACAAATTTTGTATTAAAATCCAAGGCGGCATCCCACTTCAAAGTCCCAGGCAGGATTACCTAGGATCCCAAGAGGGATTTACCCGGGATGCCGCCCGGATGGGAACCCGTTCCAAATTCCCAGAATCCCACCTGGGATCCAGGACTATAATTATACTATTTATTATCTATTTTTAACTAGATTAGGAGTTAGGACTATGTTTTAAAGTGCCACTACGATGAAAATTCACCCCAGTCATTTAGATTTTCTTTAGCATAGAATAGTATTTCAGGGTCGAAAGTGATCATCGATGTAAAAAACCCTAAAAAAATGGTATTTTGAAGTAAGTATTTTGAGCTCTGAAATCACTATTATTTAGGCCACCATTACTAAAAACGTGTTCCAAGTGAGCCTGCAATTTCAAAAGGTAATATTATTTGTGACGTCCGATTCTCAATGCTAAGCCTGAATTTCGGTCGAGGTTATTTGTTTTCTTGTGTTTTTCGAGAAGTAGATGAAATGTTCAGCCTTTCAGACGAATAATTTTAAAAACGACCTTGATTTACTTGAAGAATTAGCCACGTGGAGTCTTCGCGTTGAGAATCTGACGTGAGTTCGTTACGCTGGTCAAGAACATGAACGATTCATGGCGGACATAACAACTCCAGATTCGGAGTAAGAAAAATAATACTTGCCATCGTCGAATCGCAAAACGGTTTCGACCAAGTAATATTTAGCAGCTCCGCTTTACAAATACGTAAAAATATCGATAGGTAAAAATTTGATCGTAGTGGCACTTTTATTATTTATTTTTTTACTATATTAAGACTATGTTTTAACTATTTATTATCTATTTTTTAACTACATTAGGACTATGTTTTAACTATTTATTATCTATTTTTAACTATACTAATAATAATAATAATAAAGTCTTTATTCATTTGATAAAAAAACATATCAAAAGTTACAATTGCTAACAACTAATCAACACCTTATCCAAAAATATTTACAAATATAAGTATTTATAAACTAGTGCTACAACTATATCGCTAAATGGTATCTGAAACATAGCTTATGTACAAAACTATTTTTAAAACATTCAGTGTTTATTTTGATGGTTGTCCAATACTGTCGAACGTATTCGGGTCGTTCCGGTCGTGACATTCGTGTTAATGTTAATATTTGGTATAATATTAGAATATTTAAATAATAAAATTTTGAAGGTGCGGGTAAATATTCGTCGATTCGTTACATTGGTGCAATTAGTCGGGTTATATTAACTATGAACGAGTGCAACAAGTCGTGTGGGAGAGTAGGCCAAAATATTCGTCGGTCGTTCCATTCGTCCAATTGGTTTCGTCGTAACGAGCGGAACCACTCGTCAAGTCTTAGTCACTTGTGTGTGGTGGTGTACGGTGCGAGAGTAGGCCAAAATACTCGTCAAGTCGTTCGATTCGTCCAATTGGTCCGGTCGTAACGAGTGGAACAAGTCGTCAAGTCTTAGTCACTGTCATGTGGTGGTGTACGGTGCGCCGAGTAGGCTAAAATACTCGTCGAGTCGTTCGATTCGTCCAATGACCAATATTGGTCCGGTCGTAACGAGTGGAAGAAGTCGTCAAGTCTTAGTCACTGTTGTGTGGTGGTGTACGGTGCGCCGAGTAGGCCAAAATACTCGAGTCGTTCGATTCGTCCAATTGGTCCGGTCGTAACGAGCGGAGCCACTCGTCAAGTCTTAGTCACCGTTGTGTGGTGGTGTACGGTGCGCCGAGTAGACCAAAATACTCGTCGAGTCGTTCGATTCGTCCAATTGGTCCGGTCGTAACGAGCGGAGCCACTCGTCAAGTCTTAGTCACTGTTGTGTGGTGGCGTACGGTGCGCCGAGTAGGCCAAAATACTCGTCGAGTCGTTCGATTCGTCCAATTGGTCCGGTCGTAACGAGTGGAACAAGTCGGCAAGTCTTAGTCACTGTTGTGGTGGTGTACGGTGCGCCGAGTAGGCCAAAATACTCGTCGAGTCGTTCGATTCGTCCAATTGGTCCGGTCGTAACAAGCGGAGCCACTCGTCAAGTCTTAGTCACTGTTGTGTGGTGGTGTACGGTGCGCCGAGTAGGCCAAAATACTCGTCGAGTCGTTCGATTTGTCCAATTGGTCCGGTCGTAACGAGTGGAACAAGTCGTCAAGTCTTAGTCACTGTTGTGGTGGTGTACGGTGCGCCGAGTAGGCCAAAATACTCGTCGAGTCGTTCGATTCGTCCAATTGGTCCGGTCGTAACAAGCGGAGCCACTCGTCAAGTCTTAGTCACTGTTGTGTGGTGGTGTACGGTGCGCCGAGTAGGCCAAAATACTCGTCGAGTCGTTCGATTCGTCCAATTGGTCCGGTCGTAACGAGCGGAGCCACTCGTCAAGTCTTAGTCACTGTTATGTGGTGGTGTACGGTGCGCCGAGTAGGCCAAAATACTCGTCGAGTCGTTCGATTCGTCCAATTGGTCCGGTCGTAACGAGCGGAGCCACTCGTCAAGTCTTAGTCACTGTTGTGTGGTGGTGTACGGTGCGCCGAGTAGGCCAAAATACTCGTACGAGTCGTTCGATTCGTCCAATTGGTCCGGTCGTAACGAGTGGAACAAGTCGTCAAAGTCTTAGTCACTGTTGTGGTGGTGTACGGTGCGTCGAGTAGGCCAAAATACTCGTCGAGTCGTTCGATTCGTCCAATTGGTCCGGTCGTAACGAGTGGAACCACTCGTCAAGTCTTAGTCACTAGTGTTGTGTGGTGGTGTACGGTGCGCCGAGTAGGCCAAAATACTCGTCGAGTCGTTCGATTCGTCCAATTGGTCCGGTCGTAACGAGTGGAACAAGTCGTCAAAGTCTTAGTCACTGTTGTGGTGGTGTACGGTGCGTCGAGTAGGCCAAAATACTCGTCGAGTCGTTCGATTCGTCCAATTGGTCCGGTCGTAACGAGTGGAACCACTCGTCAAGTCTTAGTCACTGTTGTGTGGTGGTGTACGGTGCGCCGAGTAGGCCAAAATACTCGTCGAGTCGTTCGATTCGTCCAATTGGTCCGGTCGTAACGAGTGGAACAAGTCGGCAAGTCTTAGTCACTGTTGTGGTGGTGTACGGTGCGCCGAGTAGGCCAAAATACTCGTCGAGTCGTTCGATTCGTCCAATTGGTCCGGTCGTAACGAGTGGAACAAGTCGTCAAAGTCTTAGTCACTGTTGTCATGTGGTGGTGTACGGTGCGCCGAGTAGGCCAAAATACTCGTTCTACACTGAAGGATTCCAATGCAGTTGAGAAAACATGGGACCCTGGTCTATGGTTTACCTAAATAGACTAAATAATTATTCATACCCCAGTTTTCACTATCACAAAAACATCAACAATATCAACTCAAAATTATTTGTGTCGAAGTGGAGCACTTTTTGCGTCTACGTTGCTTAGCAACGTAAACGCTATGTTATCGGCGGCGGACTAGTATGACTAAAGGACTATATCGTTGTGTTTGGACACTCGTATGTGACTTAAAACCTGGATCACATGACCAAGCGGAGCCATCTCATTTTTCTGTCTACTGTTTGGCCACTGTTTGCTTTGATTTTCGAAATTTTATCAAGGTAAGGCGACAAGTTATGAGTATTAACGTCGTGTTAATCGACATGACATTTTGTTGATCAGTTCTGGTGTGAACATTTGCAATTTTTGTGGGAGTAAACGGCAGCACTTTCCTTGCAGGCGACGTATATTTTATCTGATGCATATTTTTTTCTGTTTTAGGAGTCTCACAGGACATATTTGTTAGTTCATCATGCCTTGTGACAGTTTTGTTCTCACAGGAGCCATTGTGTTCGCGCTGATCAAGAGTTCGACCAGACACTTATTGTGTTGTATTTAAACGAAGCCATTGTACTCGTTCGCCCATTGAGACAACATTTAAACTCGTCCGTTGAGGCAAACTACAACTCGCCCGTCGTTGACATAAACTACAACTCGTCCGTTGAGGCAATCTACAACTACACAGCAATTGATATAAACACGAATCGTTTGAAATTGGAGCAACGATTGAGCAATACAGAGCTCAAATTGGTGCCGACAATAGCATTGCAAAAACCAAAAAGATATTAACTCGCATCTCGAAGGTATTTAATATTTGGAATACAATGCCAATATATATTGATATTACTAGGAGTAATCAAAGATTATGTAATTGCGTTCGACGCATGTGGACCAGTAATGGCGAAAGAAGATTGGTAATTATGCTGTAACGAATTATGAAAATAAATAAAGCTAATAAATATATAACAGCGTCTTAATTGAAGGAGACACTGTAACTTCAATGTTTTTGACAACGTGGGTGACATCCTGAGTGATTTCCGTACGTTATTTTAATATTAGGAGGGTATATTTCCCGTTCGTTTGTTCGATTAGAAAGTTGACCGCCAGATACATGTAAATCGTTCAATTCAGAAATATTACAATCGTGAAGTTCGATTTGGCAAGTTCGCTTGAATGGAAAATTTATAACTTGGCGAGGCTTGCCCGTTTCGAGTAAATGTTGTTCGAATTAGATGTATGGTGTTCAAATGATCAGATTGAATTTTGACATTATAAACGCGCCATTAAAATGAGAAGGCCATGGATTGGGCCATATGATCGCATTCATACGTGGTTTAGATTGTTATCGACTGGAACACGGCAACAAACGACAGCGTCTTAATTCAAGGAGACACTATAATAAACCTCAATGTTTTTGACAACGGTGACATCCCGTTCGTTAGTTCGATTTGAAATATGACCGTGCAACCGCTAGATAAGTCAACAAATATTACAATCGTGTTCGATTTGGCGAAGTGTCGCTTGAATGGAAAATTTATAACTTCGCGAGGCTTGCACGTTTCGAGTAAAGTTGTTCGAATTAGATGTATGGTGTGCAAATGATCAGATTGAATTTTGACATTATTATAAACGCGCCATATCATTACCATATGTTATTTGGTTTATATTCTACATTATATTTATTTGATCCTCGATGCTATAGAAAATTTCTAGCATCATTCTGCTGGCATGCCTAATCCCGAACACTTCTACAGGCAACTTCCAGCATTTTCCTAGCTAGTATACTAATGCCATAATTTATTCCAAATTCCAAAACGGTAATTTATTAAAAAAGGGGAAAGATTTTATCTCAGATTTCTTTTAGCTATAAAGCACAGGTAACCCATAACATGCAAGACCTTCGTCGAACGCAATTATACCGCAGTGTATTTTTAAGGCTGTGGCTATATTTACGGGCCAGTAATCGGACTTCGCCAAGCTATATTTACGGCAGTATTTTAGAATTCAACGAGATGCTTTCCCCAACATCACCAAAATCCTAACCCTAACCCTAACCAAAATCCTAACCATAATCAAAATACTAACCCTAACCAAAAAAAACTATGCAGAAAAGGCAAACTAATTTTTATCAAACTCGACAGGAAATTGCGGGGAAAATCCAGGACCTATATGTATATGATATAATTTATCCAAGTGATACAATTTGTGCAGATTTTAGTCTGAGGCAATTCAAGACAATTTGGATAAAATGCTGGTAAACAATGGCTATGTCACTGACTGCAATAATATATACTCAAGTAAAAGATATTACAACTTGGAATTCACGATTTTTAAATACCATATTTGTGCTGGAAATAACCTTTATACTTGCATAAGTAATTTCATTAAAAAATCTTTTTTGCTATTAACTGACGTGCAAGAATTTATTTCAATATTATTTACAATATAGTGACTCCATTGCTGGTGGGGTTTCACTACATCCCGGGTGTTCTTTGTCAGCGCCCACAAGCAATTGTCTTTTGGACGATCCTTTTATTAGTGTTAGTATTAAGGTTGGTATTAGAAAACCCATTAGGTGGGGGTTAGGGTTAGATGTTTTGGTGTTAGCAGTTCTATGATGTATTTCATCATACAGGCATGTAAAAATATTGCCCAATTCAAATAAATTTGCCCCACAACATATACATGCATGAAGTTGTCATTGTTTTCTAGCATGGCATTGTTTTCTAGCATGACAGTACACATACCTATATAATTTTTAGTTGATATTGTTGATGTTTTTTTGTGGTAGTGAAAACTGGGGTATGAATAATTATCTAGTCTATTTAGGCAATCCATAGACCGCATTGCAATCCTGATTCGTTCAGTGTAGACACTATACAGTGTAGACACTAATATATGTGTGCAACAGTCAATACTAAATATCACTATCCACTGCAAAATCCTTTCTTTTCTTGATTGTTTATTTTGTGGTATTAAGCACTAATTAATTAGAACTGTTTAATAGGTATAATAACTGCACTCTACCATACAGCAAAATAATATTAAAGTTTATGATTGACATTGTTCAATAAAACATGTTCCTGCATTTCTTACCGAAAATGTAAGTAGCCTAATAACCGAAGACCAAGTGCTAAAAACTACAATGCCCATCGGTAGTGTAGCACCGTGCTCATATATGATGAAGTCAATGCATCAGATAAAAAATGAGCTATATCAGTAATGGTATATAGTTTTACCACAAGAAATATGTTTGTTCAGTTTTTAATGGTTAATATATCTGGTAATTACGCCCCATCCCAAAATAGACGCATGTACGCATTGCGTGCCTATTTTAACATATGCCAATGCCATGCTAGAAAACATTACAATAACAACTTCATGCATGTATATGTTGTGGGGCAAATTCATTTGAACTTACAATTTCCAAACCAGTTTTTTTAAACCAGTTCAATTATAAATATAGCAATTAGATTTTTCAAACCAGTTCAAATTTTCCAAACAGGAACTTCTTGGGTTAAATTTTAATTTTAAAGTTTAAAATTGTCTACGGTTAGTATTGAAGTTAGCATTATGGGTTGGTAATTGAATTAGTAATAGCATCCAATGTTATTTTTCCAAATTGAGTGTGAATACTCATGCAATCATACAGTATGTAGTAATAACCCTACATACTGTATATACATCTTACATTGCAATTTTTGACATATATTGTGCAGAATGACTGTGTTAAAGTATTTTAAATGTACAGTATATTGTCAAAAGAGCTTTTACAAAATTACCTTAATAGATTATTGCATGAAAAGTATTAAAGTAAAATACATTTATCTCTTGAATGAGAATCAAAAATCTTAAATTTTACGACTGCGTTACAGTCAAGAAACAATGTTGATAATTCAATTGAGAGTGGGAAAATATTTTATTTTAGAGCACTCGTCAGTGGTGAAAAATGGTTAATTGTTTGTTATTATAAATATGTCATGAGCAAGGGTTTTACTATATCCCGGCGTTTTTGTCAGCGCCCAAAAGCAATTGTCTTCTATTAGATATTTTAGCATCCGCGAGAGGTGGAGGAAATCAGAGATATGATTGTACTGCTATCATACGATCGGACATGCCTGCATGATGAAATGCATCATAGAACTGCTAAACCCAAAACAACTAATCCTAACCTGCCGCCTGATGGTTTTCTAATAAATAAAAGGATCGTCCAGAAGACAATTGCTTGTGGGCGCTGACCAACAAAGGAGTCACAATATATTTGAAAATAATAAACTTTATCATCAATTGAAATAAATTCTGGCACGTCCGTTAATAGCAAAAAATGTTTTTAATATAATAACCTATGCAAGTATAAAGGTTATTTCCAGCACATAATATCGTATTTAAAAATCGTGAATCCCATCAATTGTAATATATTTTACTTGAGTATATATTATTGCAGTCAGTGACATTGCTACACATTGTAATAGCAGCATTTCGTCCAAATTGTCTTGAATTGCCTTAACTAAAATCTGCACAAATTGTATCATTTGGATAAATTATATAATATACATTATAAGCAGTGCTGGATTAAGGTTGCACGGGCCCCGTAGCAAATGAAAATTGCGGGGCCCCACCATGAGTGGCGTAGCTAGAGGGGCAGGGCCCTCACGCCCAAACGACTTTGCAGGGACGTCTGCCGGAAAATTCTGGGTGGTTGATGTGAAAATGTGGGTGGTTGGGACTTGGGAAAGTTGTTGATTGTAACACGGTTAGTACCAGCCTAGAATAGGCTTTTTCATGCGCTGCTATGGGGATTGGGAAGCAAATTCGCTGCAGCTCCTGTAGTATAAATAAGATCCGAATTCTCCGCAAAAAAACGAAAATAAAAATAGGAGGCCTAGTGTTGAAATATACAATAATGATGATAAATAATGATAGCATTAAAATGTCGGTGAATCTTGTGAATACAAGAACGTGCATGCTTTTCTCAATGCGTGGGAGTTTGGAGAAGGTGTTGCATGATGTTTTTATTATTTTTAATGAAGCACAACTTGACGGCTGAATTTTAGAATATTGTAACGCTTTTGAAACTCTGCCTCACCTTACCCGTTTCATCAGCACACGATGAAAGAGCGTTCAACTGCATGAAACGTTCAACTGCATGAATCGAGAAGCACAATATCCGAAAAGCAACTCTCAAACCTTGCATGCATGTATCTCAATAAATCGAGAACTTCTTTCATCAATTTCTATTAGAGAACTTCAAAAAACATTTTTAAACTCGAAAACCATACGAATATTTCCATGACTTACATGAACACATTGTATCTTTCTAGTACTTTCCAGTCACAGGCAGTTCCAGTCATATGTATATATGCACTACAGATACAATTCTACATGATTGTAGAATTTAACCACGCCCATTTTTACCACGCCCATTTCCACGGAAAATTTGGACACTGGCCCTATGTATATCAATTTTCAATGGCATGTCGGCATTTAAACTCTTTCATTTCATATATACAATGTAGACTATAGCATATATGGGTCTATGACCCAGGGCATGTTGCCTCCATGGAGGAAGGTCGACGAAAATGGCCCTGGGATCGGCTGGTCCATTCTATAATGCGATTGGCTTGTCATACAACTCAATTAATTCAGCCGAGTATAATTTATTTATGTAAATCTGAATGCTGCCTTCAAATTTTACAGCAAATTAGAAGTGATAGCTTTAGCTAAATTGGATATATGTTTCTTCATACCTTTTATAAGAGATATCAATGGATGTATGGCGGATTATTAAGCTTGTTAGCTGCTTTTATGCCGACGAATGCTGACATGAACAGCTCTGAAGAGCATTGAATATTTCTCAATTATTCAGGTCAACAAAGTAGACCAAGGAAATGGAACAAAGACCACAAAACATATCATATCTAAATACCCAGAAATTCTGGGTGTCATGTGACCAGCCGATCCCAGATCCCATGGGGTCAGTTACAATCCAATAATGTACTGCTTACAATGCCGGAGGCTGGTACAAAATACTCGTGAGGGCAACGTATATGTTCGTTATAAAATACTTCGTTATAAAATATATGTTCATTACAAAATACTCGTGAGGGCAATGTATGTGTTCTTCATATGGAACCTTCCATATATGGAATACGTTTGGTAAATCGCTATCTTTTCTTCTTCGTTGCTTTGGTTTGCAGGGCCCCAGTGCGGGGGCCCCCAAATCGTGGGGCCCGTATAAGGTCCTCGATTTTCCTCAACATCATTTGCCATTCTTAACAATAGTGCAACGTACACGATATACTGTAGCCTATTAAAAATATATACACAGCGGTATAATAATAATATCAATATTGGAATTGTATTCCAAATACCTTGGAGATGAGAGTTAATATCCTCTTTGCCTTTGCCAGACTTCATTTTATGTTGCGCGCGCAAGATCTTCCGCGCGCATATCTTCAAATGTTGTGCAATAGTTACAAATATTGCGCGCGACGTCAGCGCGCACATAGCAAGGAATGAAAGCCTTTGGTTTTTGCAATGCTATTAATGTGGGTACCAATTCGATCTCTGTATATTTACTAATATTTTACTATGTTTTTCCGTAGTCACGTTTGTAAGCTCAAGTTCATATGCGGTCAATGCTAAATCGAATAGTCTATATAACAGTTTAGTTCATTTTGCAGTTACTGCAGTTCATTCCCTAGACGGGTTTGTAAACCGGTGTAAAATATCGTTGAATACGATTTATTAGCCAATCAACCCTCTTGCCGCAAGCCTCTGGCATAACAACGAGGTACGGAAATAACATCTTCCTCGCATGGTGGTAACAACTCTACCCGCCTCGTGCACTATACCCGCCTCGTATCGGCTTCTCGCCGCCGATCTTTCTGCCTCTGATTATCGAGTGCTGCTCGTTCCACCGATTGCTTCAAGTTTGTTCGATGGCTCCATTGGGTCGTCGTCGGTTTCTTGGATTGGCCGGGCTTTATGTTAAATATAATTAATTACTATTAACTAGGAGTAATCAAAGATAATGTAAGTGCGTTCGACGCATGTGAATCAGCTGAGCAAATGGTATTAAGTTTCGTTTACAAACATAAAATTATGCTGTAACGAATTATGAAAATAAATATAGCAAATAAATATATTACAGCGTCTTAATTGAAGGAGACACTGTAACCTCATTAATGTTTTTTGACAACGGTGAAATTCCGCATTCCCGTTCGTTAGTTCGATTTGAAATATGACCGCTAGATAAGTCAGCAAATATTACAAACGTGAAGTTCGATTTGGCAAGTGTCGCTTGATGGAAAATTTATAACTTCGCGAGGCTTGCTGGTTTCGAGTAAATGTTGTTCGAATTAGATGTATGGCGTTCAAATGGTCATATTGAATTTTGACATTATAAACGCGCCATATGATTACCGCATGTTATTTTAATATTATAAGGCTATATGATCGCCTTTAACCTCCATGCTATAGAAAATTTCTAGCATCATTCTGCTGGCATGCCTAATGCTGAACACTTCTACAGGCAACCTCGTATCCACTGCTCCTGTGTCAGTCCCGAGGCAGCATTTATTATTATTATTTAGAGAGTTGAAGAAAACGATTATTCCAACGGTTATCCGATATGGAAGCGAAAACTTGGCGCGCTTGGGCCGGATGATGAGTAAAGTGGTTTGATATAATAAAAGTGTCGTGTTGCATTTAGTGCATGATATCAAACTAGGACTTTTCAATTAAGTCATGGTTTAATATAACGAAATGGCGCATTACTATGGTCGTTTATATGAAATCATGACTTACACGGCAATTCATCATTTCAAATCAAGCGACTGCCGTCTTTGTATTATATGAAATCATTACTAAAACGGCAATTCATGGTTTGATATAATGTTAACTGTTTGTTTACATTATATCATATCATTAGCAAAAATCGCAATTCATGATAAGATGTAAAGTAAGATTTGTTTACATTATATCATATCATTACCAAGATTCACAATTCATGATATGATATAAAGTTAGATTTCTTTCTTCATTGTTTATAAATAATGACAATTTTAGTCATTCTATCATATAATTTACAATAAATAATTTTTGGACATATACACAAAAGAAGATGTAATGAGAGAAAGAAGAGAGTTGGTGAGATTATTAGACAGAGATGTGTTTTATTAATTATGCGTTTGGCCTTGGTCATGGGTTAAGGAAACGTTTTGGTAACTGACTTTATTTTTTATTGGAAATGGCTGCGCACTCTGATGTGTGATTGGAAAGTGGGATGCTGTCGCAATACTGGAGGACAAGTCGTGAAACAAAGGAGAAGAGAGCAAGGCAAATAGACTTTTTAATTGAAAATGTGGAAAACAACAAAGAGAAGTGGTTTTATTTTGACCTGCACCATATAATGTGTTTTATTTCAATGGAGATTTAAAATCATAGAGAAGATTAACTGTTTCCTTACGGCTGAAAAACATCAAAAATTGAACGACCACGTTGTTCTATTGATATCTCTTGAAATAACCATAACTGTTGCGAAAGCTATACATTTTCTGGAAGCCCAATAAACCGGCTTTTACTTGTTCTTTTAAATTTCCCGAACAAAACACATTATGTTAATATAAATTAGCATTAATTATCATAAATCAAGTTGAAAAATTTACATTTTTCCAGAAAAGGCCATCTTGCACGCCCGCGTAGCATCTTGAAAAAGCCACCAATCGCAGAGTTGTTTATGAAATCAAATCAAACTTGGCGTGTGCGTGGATTTCATGTTCCTTGCGCTTGTCGAATTTCAATTTTTAATCTTGCGTTACCGTGTGCCGTGTTTTTCGATTGACGACTTTGCGGGTCTTCAGTGATCCATTTTAACTGCGACCGTAGGGAAAGAGTTAATATACAATGGTCGATATTTTTTCGCATCGATCAATTTTATATTTTCGCCTGAATTTTTCATCATCGTTATAAGTCGGCTAAACAACACACATATCACATTTTTAACAAATTTGGTGAATTATTTCCTACATTTCTAAACACGGTGAATTTTGACCTTTTTGACCCACATGCATAGAACGTATTATCTTTGTAGTGTATAGATAGCTTGCGTATATATTGAAAAGTATGAGCTCCCGTGCGGGTGGACCGTAACGGGTGGGATCTCTGCAGAGACTCTGCTTCGGGTAACCCTTACATAATTCCTCTCATTGAGGGGGGTAGGGGGGAGCAGAGAAGGGGGTTCATTTTTTGTCGCTGACCATTTTTTTGCTTTGTTAAACGGTATTTACTTTGATTATTTTCAATTCAACAGATAATAAACTGCTTTTCCTTTCACGCTTTTTCTTCGATTATTTTCAATTTACCTATTATTGCTTATTAACTGTTTCCTTACGGCTGAAAAACATCAAAAATTGAACGACCACGTTGTTCTATTGATATCTCTTGAAATAACCATAACTGTTGCGAAAGCTATACATTTTCTGGAAGCCCAATAAACCGGCTTTTACTTGTTCTTTTAAATTTCCGGAACAAAACACATTATGTTAATATAAATTAGCATTAATTATCATAAATCAAGTTGAAAAATTTACATTTTTCCAGAAAAGGCCATCTTGCACGCTCGCGTAGCATCTTGAAAACTCAAAATGCCACCAATCGCAGAGTTGTTTATGAAATCAAATCAAACTTGGCGTGTGCGTGGATTTCATGTTCCTTGCGCTTGTCGAATTTCAATTTTTAATCTTGCGTTACCGTGTGCCGTGTTTTTCGATTGACGACTTTGCGGGTCTTCAGTGATCCATTTTAACCGCGACCGTAGGGAAAGAGTTAATATACAATGGTCGATATTTTTTCGCATCGATCAATTTTATATTTTCGCCTGAATTTTTCATCATCGTTATAAGTCGGCTAAACAACACACATATCACATTTTTAACAAATTTGGTGAATTATTTCCTACATTTTTAAACACGGTGAATTTTGACCTTTTTGACCCACATGCATAGAACGTATTATCTTTGTAGTGTATAGATAGCTTGCGTATATATTGAAAAGTATGAGCTCCCGTGCGGGTGGACCGGTGCGGGTGGGATCTCTGCAGAGACTCTGCTTCGGGTAACCCTTACATAATTCCTCTCATTGAGGGGGGTAGGGGGGAGCAGAGAAGGGGGTTCATTTTTTGTCGCTGACCATTTTTTTGCTTTGTTAAACGGTATTTACTTTGATTATTTTCAATTCAACAGATAATAAACTGCTTTTCCTTTCACGCTTTTTCTTCGATTATTTTCAATTTACCTATTATTGCTTATTAACTGTTTCCTTACGGCTGAAAACATCAAAAATTGAACGACCACGTTGTTCTATTGATATCTCTTGAAATAACCATAACTGTTGCGAAAGCTATACATTTTCTGGAAGCCCAATAAACCGGCTTTTACTTGTTCTTTTAAATTTCCGGAACAAAACACATTATGTTAATATAAATTAGCATTAATTATCATAAATCAAGTTGAAAAATTTACATTTTTCCAGAAAAGGCCATCTTGCACGCCCGCGTAGCATCTTGAAAACTCAAAATGCCACCAATCGCAGAGTTGTTTATGAAATCAAATCAAACTTGGCGTATGCGTGGATTTCATGTTCCTTGCGCTTGTCGAATTTCAATTTTTAATCTTGCGTTACCGTGTGCCGTGTTTTTCGATTGACGACTTTGCGGGTCTTCAGTGATCCATTTTAACTGCGACCGTAGGGAAAGAGTTAAAAGGGAAAATGCGGATAATTATAAATTTGAAATTTATTGAGAAATATTGTATGCGTTGTGAAAGTCATGAATAATGAATGATATATACATGTATATTGTATCCGTTCGTTTTTGAAGTTAATTTATTAGTGTAAAATTATACACGATGTATTAGACCTACGGTAAACGATCACTATATGTAATGTTAATGTTTTAAGTTTTGTGGATAATATAACATTGTCCCATTTGAAAGACACATGTTGCGTAGTTTTGAAATAGAAGGAGGCAACAACATATATAATAATATACTTGCATTGAATAGGTATATGTTGCGTGGTTTTTGAAATAGAACGAGGCAACAACATATAATATTGTTCCGTTCAATAGCGATATGTTGCGCAGTTTTGAAATAGAACGAGGCAACAACATATAATATTCTTTCATTCAATAGTGATATGTTGTGTGGTTTTGAAATAGAAGGAGGCAACAACATATAATACTGTTCCGCTCCATAGCGTTGCGTAGTTTTGAAATAGAACGAGGCAACAACATATAATATTGTTCCGTTCAATAGCGATATGTTGCGCAGTTTTGAAATAGAACGAGGCAACAACATATAATATTCTTTCATTCAATAGTGATATGTTGCGTGGTTTTGAAATAGAACGAGGCAACAACATATAATACTGTTCCGCTCCATAGCGTTGCGTAGTTTTGAAGAAGGAGGCAACAACAAATAATAACTCTTCTGTTCCATAGTGATATGTTGCGTGGTTTTGAAATAGAACGAGGCAACAACATATAATACTGTTCCGCTCCATAGCGTTGCGTAGTTTTGAAACAGAAGGAGGCAACAACATATAATAACTCTTCCGTTCCATAGTGATATGTTGCGTGGTTTTGAAATAGAACGAGGCAACAACATATAATACTGTTCCGCTCCATAGCGTTGCGTAGTTTTGAAATAGAACGAGGCAACGACATATAATACTGTTCCGTTCTATAGCGTTGCGTACTTTTGAAATTGAAGGAGGCAACAACATATAATACTCTTCCGTTCCATAGTGATATATTGCGTGGTTTTGAAATAGAACGAGGCAACAACATATAATACTGTTCCGCTCCATAGCGTTGCGTAGTTTTGAAATAGAAGGAGGCAACAACATATAATACTCTTCCGTTCCATAGTGATATGTTGCGTGGTTTTGAAATAGAAGAGGCAACAACATATAATACTGTTCCGCTCCATAGCGTTGCGTAGTTTTGAAGAAGGAGGCAACAACAAATAATAACTCTTCTGTTCCATAGTGATATGTTGCGTGGTTTTGAAATAGAACGAGGCAACAACATATAATACTGTTCCGCTCCATAGCGTTGCGTAGTTTTGAAATTGAAGGAGGCAACAACATATAATACTCTTCCGTTCCATAGTGATATATTGCGTGGTTTTGAAATAGAACGAGGCAACAACATATAATACTGTTCCGCTCCATAGCGTTGCGTAGTTTTGAAATAGAAGGAGGCAACAACATATAATACTCTTCCGTTCCATAGTGATATGTTGCGTGGTTTTGAAATAGAAGAGGCAACAACATATAATACTGTTCCGCTCCATAGCGTTGCGTAGTTTTGAAGAAGGAGGCAACAACAAATAATAACTCTTCTGTTCCATAGTGATATGTTGCGTGGTTTTGAAATAGAACGAGGCAACAACATATAATACTGTTCCGCTCCATAGCGTTGCGTAGTTTTGAAACAGAAGGAGGCAACAACATATAATAACTCTTCCGTTCCATAGTGATATGTTGCGTGGTTTTGAAATAGAACGAGGCAACAACATATAATACTGTTCCGCTCCATAGCGTTGCGTAGTTTTGAAATAGAACGAGGCAACGACATATAATACTGTTCCGTTCTATAGCGTTGCGTACTTTTGAAATTGAAGGAGGCAACAACATATAATACTCTTCCGTTCCATAGTGATATATTGCGTGGTTTTGAAATAGAACGAGGCAACAACATATAATACTGTTCCGCTCCATAGCGTTGCGTAGTTTTGAAATAGAAGGAGGCAACAACATATAATACTCTTCCGTTCCATAGTGATATGTTGCGTGGTTTTGAAATAGAACGAGGCAACAACATATAATACTCTTCCGTTCCATAGTGATATGTTGCGTGGTTTTGAAATAGAACGAGGCAACAACATGTAATATAGTTTCATTCAATTGCGATATGTTGCGTAGTTTTGAAATAGAACGAGGCAACAACATATAATATTAGAAAAAATTTACGACCCGATATCAGATTTATATTTCATTATCAGGTTTATATATTTCATTCAATTTCAATAGCTATATGGTTTTCAATTACGGTATTTCGTCAATTTCCGCTCGTAACGAGTGGACCAATTGGACAAATTGAACGACCGGACGAATATATATTTACATGGAAGTGTAGGGTGAACAACACTGGTGAACCCCCGCGAACTCAAGACGTTTACTAGACGCAATTACTGGTTTTAAATGACGAATTTGACGACTCGTTCCACCCGTATCTGTTCGACAGTATTGGACATGTATGTTTATTTTAGGAAGTTGACTGGTTTGTGACCGGAGTCTACGTGAAGATTCTTTTACTTTGGGGAGAAGGGAATATAGCGGGTGGTAACAATCTGAACTGATTCTGGTGAAGAGCCTTCTGTCGTACTTTTCCAACAATTCATGAATGTTTATAAATTCAGAAATATAGCGTCTCTTATAGCATCTCTTTAAAAAACATTGTACTACATTAAGATCGGCTTCACTTGCCCCATACACTGGAAGGCCATAGACTATCTTTGAAAGAACAATTGCTTTAAAAAGCAATGCATACAAACATTGATTGGCTTCAAATAATTTGGTCTTAACGTGCTGAGAAAACATTAAGTTGGATTGGAAGGTAACGCCAAGTATAGTGAAATGTTCATACTGCTTAATGTCGTACTTTACACGATACTCAGTATTATTTATATTAGGATAGATTACACGATACTCAGTATTATTTATATTATTTATATTAGGACTATATTTACTATTTATCTATTTTTTAACTATATTAGGACTATGTTTTAACTATTTATTATCTATTTTTAACTATATTAGGACTATATTTACTATTTATTATCTATTTTTAACTATATTAGGACTATATTTACTATTTATCTATTTTTTAACTATATTAGGACTATGTTTTAACTATTTATTATCTATTTTTTAACTATATTAGGACTATGTTTTAACTATTTATTATCTATTTTTAACCGTTAGGACTATTTCAGCTATATATACTATTTAAAACCTATTTTATTGCTATTTGACTGGACCAAGACAACATAGGAAAAAATAGGGTACCACTTAGGTAGGAAAAAATAGTTTTTTATATTAATTTAAATAGGAAAATCATGGGGAAAAAGTAGTAAGCCAAATAGAATTATATCATATGTTAAAAATAGGAAATAAATAGTTTAGAAAAATAGGAAATAAATATGAATTAAATAGTGTCTGATTCTACAAGGGTCAATAGAATGCGACTCTAATTGTGAAACATCGTATAAAATTTGTGATAAGTTCGACGATGGTCGTCGAAACAGTGTATGAATCGACACCGACAACATCAGCTGGGTGTGCTTGTTCTCGGCTTGGACCAAAATTACTACGCCAACGAACTTACCAAATGGTGGTCGTTTTTGAAGCCGTTTAAAACACTCGCAGCAGTGTTTTATCAGATCCAAAACACAGATTTGTCAATAATCTGGCAAAACACTGCTGCTCGTGTTTTAAACTTTTCAAACACACACACATGTATGTATATATATATATATATATATATATATATATATATATATATATATATATATATATATATATATATATATATATATATATATATATATATATATATATATATATATATATATATATATATATATATATATATATATATATATATATATATATATATATATACTAATAATAAAATAGACTACACGTTCATACAAACATTTTACTTTAAGTTTCTGGAGGTGTTCCTCCGTCTTCAGAAAGTTTGTAGTGTTTTGATTATTCACATAATATCCCTAATGTATTAAAATGCTAATTATAATTATAAAAATGCTAATTATAAAATGCTAATTATGATGTTCATACAAGGTTCGGCTTAAAAATGCAATATTGTTCATAGTTTATATTTTAAAATTCTTAAAAAGGAATGGTGCTTTGTGTCTACACGCGGAGGCTAATTCGTTCCGTTTATTTAGGGTTCCTAATTCTGGTCTGTAAATGATGTAGACTTTTTCGAGATTGCATAGTTGGCACCTTTTTGTCTTGTTGCTGTATGCTTTTGCTTCGCGCAGGATGTCCCATTCTATTTTGTATTCTTTCTGTTGATCTTTCAGACTCCAAATATACTTGCTGAGCTCTGTGTTGTTGCGTTTGTTCCTGTTTTTGAATGTCGTTTTGTGTCCATTAAATCTTTCTTTGAACGTATTCTTTGTCAGGCCGATGTAGGTCTCTTTGGGGTCACTTTCGCGTGTTATCACTGTTGCCTGGTAGATGATTGATTCCCTAAGGCATTGGCCTTTCAGGGGGCATTTTTCCGGATTTCTGCAGTTGCACGCTTTCTTGTTGCTTTTCTCTTTCATTCTGTTTTCTTCTAAGATTTTCTTGTTATGCCCGTCGACGATGTTCTTCACGTTCGGCATGCAGCTGTAGCTCAGTTTCACTGTATTGGTGTTGAATATTTTGTGTAACTTGTGCTCTGGTGGAAATTGCTCTTTTATTATCTTGAGGAATGATTGACCGATGTTGGACTGTACGTTGCTCGAGTATGGCGGGTTGTACCACGTGATGTTCCTTGCTCTATTTCTCCGGTTTGACTTTTTATTGACTTTTATGATTTTAGATTTATATCATTCGACGTGGTAGAATATTACCCATCTATCACAGAAGAGCTACTCAACAAAGCCCTCGACTTCGCAGCACAGTTCGACAAGATCACTCAAGAAGAACGCGACATCATTATACATGCAAAAAGGTCATTCCTACATAGCAATGAGTCGACATGGGGAAAAACCGAAGCTCAAGACCTGTTTGACGTAACAATGGGTAGCTGGGACGGAGCTGAAACTTGTGAATTGGTAGGCAACTACATCCTGTCCATAATAAAAGAAAAGCATGGCAACAACATCGGGCTCTACAGGGACGACGGTTTAGGCGCGTTCAATACGACACCGCAACAAGTAGAGAGAACCAAGAAGAGCATTTGTAAAATCTTTAAAGACAATGGACTAAAAATTACAATCGAAGCTAATTTAAACACTGTCAACTTCCTCGACGTAACATTCGACCTCTCTAGAAACACCTTTGCGCCATACACGAAACCTAACAACATGCCAATGTACGTCCACGCCAAGTCAAACCATCCACCAATAATCATCAAGAATCTACCCCTCGCCATCAACAAGAGACTGTCAGATATTTCCAGCAACGAACACGTCTTTAACAATGCAAAACCACCATACCAGGAAGCGTTAAAAAAAAGCGGATACCAGCATGAATTAAAATACGAGCAACATAAAAAGTCAAACCGGAGAAATAGAGCAAGGAACATCACGTGGTACAACCCGCCATACTCGAGCAACGTACAGTCCAACATCGGTCAATCATTCCTCAAGATAATAAAAGAGCAATTTCCACCAGAGCACAAGTTACACAAAATATTCAACACCAATACAGTGAAACTGAGCTACAGCTGCATGCCGAACGTGAAGAACATCGTCGACGGGCATAACAAGAAAATCTTAGAAGAAAACAGAATGAAAGAGAAAAGCAACAACAACAAGAAAGCGTGCAACTGCAGAAATCCGGAAAAATGCCCCCTGAAAGGCCAATGCCTTAGGGAATCAATCATCTACCAGGCAACAGTGATAACACGCGAAAGTGACCCCAAAGAGACCTACATCGGCCTGACAAAGAATACGTTCAAAGAAAGATTTAATGGACACAAAACGACATTCAAAAACAGGAACAAACGCAACAACACAGAGCTCAGCAAGTATATTTGGAGTCTGAAAGATCAACAGAAAGAATACAAAATAGAATGGGACATCCTGCGCGAAGCAAAAGCATACAGCAACAAGACAAAAAGGTGCCAACTATGCAATCTCGAAAAAGTCTACATCATTTACGGACCAGAATTAGGAACCCTAAATAAACGGAACGAATTAGCCTCCGCGTGTAGACACAAAGCACCATTCCTTTTTAAGAATTTTAAAATATAAACTATGAACAATATTGCATTTTTAAGCCGAACCTTGTATGAACATCATAATTAGCATTTTATAATTAGCATTTTTATAATTATAATTAGCATTTTAATACATTAGGGATATTATGTGAATAATCAAAACACTACAAACTTTCTGAAGACGGAGGAACACCTCCAGAAACTTAAAGTAAAATGTTTGTATGAACGTGTAGTCTATTTTATTATTAGTATTAAGCTCTGACCAACACGGCCATTGAGCACTCTAGAAATCTAAAGAAGACTTAACTTTGGATATATATATATATATATATATATATATATATATATATATATATATATATATATATATATATATATATATATATATATATATATATATATATATATATATATATATATATATATATATATATATATATATACGTGTAGGTTTTGGTCTACGAAATGCAAAGAGTGCTCAACAACATATAGTTAGAGCAAATAATAGATTTTCGCTTACCTCAAAACTGGTCTACTACAACTTGTTTCATCTGTAAAAGAATCTTCAGGCAGTGACAATATCGAAAGGGATGACCGCTTATTTATAGGCTTTCTGCCGGAAAGTGGGGGCGTATGTGGAGGACAAAGCATGAGGTCATGGCTTTGTTTGCGTTGATTACGCGAAATTTATTACGATGACGACACTGTGAAATTATTTCCGCTCTTTTGTTGAGTAAACTATTCTTATTTTTTTCTTTTAAAATACAAAATTTTTCTTCTAAACATAAATTGCATCGTTTTGATCCTCCTGTGTACGAAATAGAATGTTTTAGAATTTGCCAATTAATACTGAAATCTTTATTGTTTTCTTTCAATGTCCAAATATATTTCGAAAGTTCGGTGTCATTTTCATGCTTTTTATGTTGAAAGGATTTAGTGTGGTTGGCCAATCGCTCTTTGAATGTGGTTGCAGTCATACCAATGTAGTGTTTTATTTCGTTTGTGATGTTTACTGTCACTGTTGCTTTGTATACTATGTCTCTAGTCATGCATTGTTCTTGAAGCGGGCAAATGGTGTTCTCTCTACAACTGCAATTAGTAGCGTCCCTATCCTGCGGTTTGATGTTCCTAGCTATGCGTGCATTGTGCTTAGTGATTATTGACTTAACATTGTTCATGCAGCTGTAACTTACTTTAACTGTATTTCTGTTAAAAATCTTATGGAGCTTGTGGTGCGGAGGGAAATGTTTGTCAATTAGGCTAAGGAAATTACGTCCTATGTTAGTGCTGACACTCTTGCTAAATGGTGGGTTGAACCAAATGATATTGCGTTGCCTATTCCTACGTGGTCGTTGCGGTGTATCATGAGTGTAGCTAAGTTCATGATTAAAGTTGCTGTGCCTAAGCGCGTTCTGATATAAGGGTGCAGATTCCTGAAAAGTTTGCTCATCTGACGAAAGGAGTTTAATGCGTTTGTTAATTGATGCAGGTAGTTGCCTTGTTATGCTTGGTGGATGGTTAGAGTGCATATTTATGTATAGCGGATCGTCATTGGGCTTCCTATGGGGCCTAAAGTTTCCATTGTTAAGGTCGAAAGTTACATCTAAAAAGTTTACTATACGTAAATTTGATTCGGCGGTGATTTTTAGGTCAAATTGCTCGAAAATTTTGTGGAGATCTTTTCTTGTTTTGTCTGCTAAACGTGCTGATTTACTTTTTATGATAGCCAAACCGTCATCTCTATATAGGCCGATGCTTTCTTTGCCAAATTTCTTACTTAGGTGGTTTAAAATGAAAAGGCCTACGAGCTCACAAATTTCCGCGCCGTCGAAACTGCCCATGGTAACGTCGAACAAATTCTTGCTATCTTTTTTTATCCATGAAATTCCGCTATTGAAAAGGAGAGATTTTCTAGCGTGTTTTATTATTGAAATGTTGTTTTGAGGTATAGTAGCCAAATTTGAAGCCCAGGACAGAGCTTGGTCCAATAGTTTTTCAGAAATAGATGGATAGAAATCGACAATGTCAAATGAAATGAAACTGTGTCTGTCCTTATCTTTTATATTGCCAAACCACTCAATAACTTGTTTTGTATTTCTCCATTGATTTAAATTCAGTTTTTGTCTCAAATTAGAATTAATTTTGTCCAAAATAGCTTTGCTTAGTTTTCCGGATTCGCTTTTGGCGGGGTTAATTAATCGACATTTTGGGTTGTTTTCGAAATTTTCTTTGTGGTCTTTTAAAGATATAAATGCTTCGCGTTTTTTCATTTTTTCAATTCTGTCGCCGATTCCTAAATTGTTCGAAATGTCTTTTAGTTCTGAGTCAATTTCATCTATAGAGTCCTCGAATCCATGATTATATGTTTTTGTGATGTTGTCATGTAAGAGATTGTTGTATATGTCGGGCGGGGTTTCATAAATATTCCGAGTTTTGTCTGCAAAAATGAAAATGGTGGGAGACGTATTAATTTTCTTTAAATCGTTAGCCAAAGATTTCTGAAATTGGTTCCTATATGGCCGGAATTGTACATTCTCGATTATTTTTATAAGTTCGTCTTCGAAGGGTTTCATATCTGGAATCGAAGGAGGTGTTTTGTTGGACGCAAGGCCGAAATGGTTCTTTTGGTTCTCACTATTTTTGTTTTTAAGAAAGAAATTGGCTTTCCATCTCATACGTTTTAATACACTTTCCACTTTTTCAATCAAATTCTTCAAATAAGCGTCCTGTGATGGTATGGGGATATTCTTTAGCGAATAGTCAAATCGAAATTGCCGCATTTTAAGGTTATAGATAGGAATGAATAACGTAAACAAGAGTGCACAACCGATATACGGGTGCAAATATACGTGTAGGTTTTGGTCTACGAAATGCAAAGAGTGCTCAACAACATATAGTTAGAGCAAATAATAAATTTCGCGTAATCAACGCAAACAAAGCCATGACCTCATGCTTTGTCCTCCACATACGCCCCCACTTTCCGGCAGAAAGCCTATAAATAAGCGGTCATCCCTTTCGATATTGTCACTGCCTGAAGATTCTTTTACAGATGAAACAAGTTGTAGCAGACCAGTTTTGAGGTAAGCGAAAAAAAAAAAAAATATATATATATATATATATATATATATATATATATATATATATATATATATATATATATATATATATATATATATACTAAAACGAATGTGATGTTGTTCACGGAACGTTGAAAGTGCTCAATACCATAAAGGTAGAGCGAATATATAGTGAAAGTGGTCTTACCTCAAAATGATAAAAGCCGCAACTATCTGTTTCACGCAAGGCGATCTTCAGGCTGAAGATCGCCTTGCGTGAAACTGACAGTTGCGGCTTTTATCATTTTGAGGTAAGACCACTTTCACTGTATATATATATATATATATATATATATATATATATATATATATATATATATATATATATGAGAAGCGTCTCATTTTTAAACTTGGCACCACACATCCTCTTGGTCTCAACGAACGTTTTTCGTTCATTTAATTTCCCACAAGTTTTTTGTTATTTTAGTTTGCTTGGAACTTTTTTATCATTAGCCTATGCACTTTCATTCCTTTTCAAATTTGTTGTTTCTTACAGCTTTACTATATCGCCTAATCCCTAATATTGTACCTGTCATTTCTGCCTCCCCCTACGATCGACTGTAAAAATAGTATATGATTTAACTTTTCGCATCTCATTAATTATCAGTTTGTTTATCTCCCGTGCATTTGATTGGCTACTTTCTACTTGTGACACCCTTTTGGCATATATATATATAAGCCCTATTTATTTTATTTCATCTCGTATATATATATATATATATATATATATATATATATATATATATATATATATATATATATATATATAGAGAGAGAGAGAGAGAGAGAGAGAGAGAGAGAGAGAGAGAGAGAGAGAGAGAGAGAGAGAGAGAGCAATCAAAAGGACACGTATTAAAAACTTTTTATTTAGACAACGTTTCGGGGATACTGCCCCTTATTCAGGTCGTTCTATTGCTCTATAATATTTTGGAAGGTGTTGTGAAGGCTGGCTGGCTTTTGCTCCTTATATATATATATATATATATATATATATATATATATATATATATATATATATATATATATATATATATATATATATATATATATATATATATATATATATATATATATATATATATATATATATATATATATATATATATATATATATATATATATATTATATATATATAGTTCTCGAGTGAATGAGCCCAAACCCCGAAAGCAGAAAACTGTTTGCCGTGGCTGGTCTAACCATCTAAGCTACACGGTCAAGTCCGATGGAGGTCTGGGACCATTTTCCTTCTTTGTCTTGCAGCCCTCATACCGACTTCATTTTTCTTTTGTTTGTTAAGGGCTAGTTCTGCCATTATTTTACTTGTTTGTTTGTTCCATTTCACAACTCACTCCTCTGGCACCAGCAACTGTTTGACACGTTTTGTTAGATTTACGAAGGGAGCCCAGAAGATCTTTAATTCTAACCTTCGCTGACTTCTACCCCGCTTTCCGCCATGTTAGTGATTTTATCTGGGAGTTGTCGTGCAGTTGTTCCTGGCCGCAGAACTTTATCTCCTGACATTGCTTGATCTCTTTCTGACATGTCGATATCAGATACATTCCTCTCCAAAATATCAGGGAGTGCACCATCTTTACTCACAAGGGGATAGTCTGTGGAACGTTGAAATTACAAATGTTGCATTGCATGCACAGGCTTGTTATTCAATTTTACAGCAAAAGAAAAATTAGTCAGAGTTTCGGTTAAATGCGGTAAAAAAGTCCCGGTTCGGGCAAAAACATTCGTAATAACATAATAAACACTGTGATAGTGCAGCCGTAATGTCGTACAGTTGACCACTTCTCGATTCTACATGTTTCGTAAATCCACAGCTAAATAAAGTATAGTCGGCTATCGCCGTGTGCCTTATTCCTGTTGCGATTTGCCAACATCGGTATATATACAGATATGCAGCAATGACATACCTGTATATGAGTATGAGGTATTTATTGAGACTATATGCAAACTGCTCTTAACATAACTCTCCTCAAATGATTAAAATTACCATACATTATTTGGAATTAAAACAACCCCTCTAATACATGCTAGGGTTATAACCCTAGGGGTTATATAATATGATAATCGAATTCACCTGCGAGACTAATGATTTCCGGTTTTTAGCGAAATTACTACGGCTAGTAGGTTCGTCTAGTTATAGATTATAGAAAATTATAGTTATTTCTATGTCTGATAAATTATTGCAATGTTTTAATATATTTATTTATCGACTCATCATTTCGTCATTTCCTATGAATCTTTGTGATCTTACTTTTATCGAAATACTAATGGGGGTATTGTTAGTCAAAATATTCGTCGGTCACGTGGTACGTGTGTTCACGAAGCACAACTGGGCAGAGGAGGTGCGAAGGTCGTCCCAGAGTGCATTCATGCGCTTTGTTTTCTTCGTATTTTGCTCTGGCGTAAAGTTGGCGGACAAAATATATAGTTTTTCAGTGGTGCTTTTTTGTTTCAAAACCTGTGTTTTAAAAGGTAAGCTTTCTATATGATGTTGTTAGCTTAATCCAACAGATGTTACTCTGTTTTTTTTTGTCGTAGCATACTTGTTTCGGATCAATAAACAATTTTTTTGTTGATACCTTCACGGGTCACAACATTTCGCTGTAAAGTGATGAGCGAATATGTGTACTTATTTAACGAAATACGAACGCAAACACAACACTGGATAGGTTATTATAACAAGCTGAAAATTCTCTTTCAGTTAATAGTATAAAATGCCTTGTTGCTCCATGAACTTAATTACAGTTAGACGTTGAAAACCCACTATTTGCGAGAAAATCGTACTCGCATAACACATCTCTGTTCCGCCATAAAAAGTAGGCTTTGGAACTTGAATTTTGTGCAGATTATAGTTTAAGCCTTTTACTCTGTCATCAGTAACTTTTTAGATATCCGAGAAGTATATTTGCGATGAAATATGGTTTTTTTCACGAGAACTATTTCTTGTTGGTGGTTATATTGCATTTAGTTGCCTTGAATTATTCAAATATATTTACCGTAATATTTGATGAAATCTTTAAATAATTTCTTAGGTGTGAATATGAAAGAATTTGCTTTCTTTTATTACTAAGTTTTTTCTTGTTGCTCCACAATTTAAATGAGGAGAGGTCTGTGAAATTCCGCGTCTTCTCGATTATACTTCGCCATTCGTCAGATTGGCAACAAAACGTGCCTATGACGTATGTTGTTTTGGATTACGTTTCCCCGCTCTCTTACTTTTATTTGGCGCTCGAAATTCTTTGGTTGTCAGAACTACTAACTAAGTTTGATCCTTTCAGAAAACGTAACCAACGAAATGTTGAAGGAATTAAGGGCAAATTATGTTGTGCCATTGTAAGCTCAAACTTTTCACTATCTTTCACTTTCACTTGCTATCCTTCAACAATGATTGTGTGCATACTGTCCATATATCTATGTGAGAGTTGAGTTCATCCTCTTCCCATTGACCGTGTTTAATAACAATAATCCAAGTTGTTTTGTGCATGGCTCCTTTAAGATTTATTTACTTCTTTACTCCACAGTACCCATGACATACCATTTGTTGTTGTAAATTACAGAGAATTTAATGGAATTGGTATCTTTTATGTTTTCAGGTTCATGCTCAATTTTTATTTCCAATGCAGAAAGTTTCCTCAGAGGCCTTCTCCATGAAAAAGAGCCTTTTGGTAAAATGTTTTAGGCCGGGTCTCAAGCACAGGCCTTACAGTAGTAGATGGGGAATTCAGAATATTAAAGTTGCATAGCAGAATTACCTCTATTGCTTGATTTGTACTTCTGAGATCTTTTAAATTAAAGAATTAATACATTTTTAAAGCTGTGTATTACATTTGAAATAACATTACAATGATATTACGCCCGGGGAGAACATGCCCCCCAGTTCCTATGCCTGTGGAAATTTAATTTCTTAATTTCTAAGTAGTCAGACAATTTTCCTGACCCCTTGACAAAGGCAAGAAACTGTAGGTTATACCAACAGTGATTTTTCAAAACAGTTAAGTGCTAAGATTCCAAAATGTTGGTGATACATACAATACTAGTGATGTACAATTTGAGGTTTATTGTCAATGCTTTATTGCCTTTATATATGGAGCTTTTCCAAACGTCTCCATTGCCATCTACAACTAAGTTCTAGATGTTTGGAGTGGTCTAACAATAAACTGCTGATGTCAAATATATCCCATATTACAATTAATACAAAGAAAGCTTGATTTTATAAAGTTTGATTTTAATAGTCAATTGAATGGTCCATAGTCTATTTAATATAGTTAATAATGAAATTTTATTAAATTGAGAGGGGGTTTATAAAGGAAATAACTTTGAAATCTAGAAACAGCACATTTAAAATTTGAAATTTAAAATCAAGAATGTTAATACTCGAATATAAAAGCTATGAAAATCCTTGTTGATATATCTCAATGAGCATGTTTTTTTGCACCAAAAAGCTATCTCTGTCAGATGACCAAAAAGCTATCTCTGATAGATGCCAATACATTCAGTTTAATTAAGGATCGGTTGCTGGTTCCTGCAAAACGATAATCCATTTCGAATCCGTTCACATTGCGAGTCGGCAGAAACAGGGCAATATATTTACAAATATCAAGCTTAGAAATCTGATGTGTACACGACAAACCAGGCGGAATATTAAACGTTAAAGTGTTGCTTGGGAATACAATGAATATAAACAAGTTCGTGTGCGCCAAAAACTGAAGTGTTCTTGCCACATGAACAGTCTTATACCACGAACGGTTTTTTAAACCGCCATTTAAAAACCATGTTCACTTCCCGAAGGTTCGTTGAACAATGAAGCATTTCCGGCGGGGAATCGATATGTATCAAGCGCAATGCATTTTGGGAAGACCTTCGTACCTCCTCTGACAACTGGGCGTATGAATTTGATAAGTAGTCGGTCTGCAGAGGAACCTTGGCGAACTATTTTGGTTTCTACGTTTTTCAAGTTACAATATTTACATCAAGGACTGAAAGTTAAAGTTGGATTCCATATCAACGGTAATTACGTTACTTAAATAAATATGTAACGATAAACGATAGTGTTTTGTGAGAGCCAAACATGGCAGTCACGTCGAAGAAGACGCTGTCGTTCAGTGGCCTAATCTGTCTTATTGTGTGTTTTAACACTTATAACACGGGTTTTGATTTATTGTTAAGACATACTGTATGATTCAGATTGTTCGAGTTTTTATCGAAACTGGAGTAAAAGAAGAAACTTTAAATCTTCTGGACGAAGACGTGGTGTGGTGTCAACAGCGAAGCCGAAGGTTTCTAATGGTTGGCAGTTTTGATTTCAATCTACTTAAAGAACGAGGTAATCCTAGTTAAATACTATTAGTTTCTGAAAATAACCTGTAAAGATTCTTTCTTGTAGGCGATTTAGAGTTAATCTACTTCGACTGTATTAAAGATGTGTGAAGTTGATCATCCAGGTTGTTGCAGTCTTGAGAAAGACAGGATCTTCAGAGTTAAGAGTCAAGCTAACTTAGCTAAGGGCTTGACTCTGAAAACGACCGCGGCTGAGGGCCCGTAGAACCGTCAGTCACCAACAATAGTCTTTCTAAAGACTACAACAACCTGGACGATCAACTTCACACATTTAATTATATTCCTAGGTTCAAACCATTTACTTTGTATTTGCATAAGTTGCGTACTATAATTTGATGTTACGAACTTCCAAGATGGCGGCCGCTTCTCTTCAGTCTTCACAGCTCACACCAGCACACTATACGTGGGTGTCGCAAGGTGTTATGTTTGTATGGAAACAGGGTAGATGTTTCGTATCATATACAGCTTGTATTAGTTAAATATATAATAGTTGAAATAATAAGTGTTTTATAATTATTTTTTTTATTCAGATTGTAGATACAGTATATTATATAGAACCAGAAGTGTTTGCAGCAACAAGTGACGTGCTGATGAAAACTATGGTATCAAGGTAGGATAAATTGTGTGGCTGATTTTAAAGGATAATCTCAAGTAAATAAAAGTCAACTAAATTATAGTCCTAGATATTAAGTCATGTTCCAACATGTTTTAACAACAAAACCCTGTTACAGTTCTTTGGGTTGTACATCTATAAAGCCATTATACACCAGTCAATTCCAGCAATGCCCATCGCCTTGTCAATCCTGGGGTGAACTACTGTAATACCGGTACCTGAGAAATATTGTAACTATACAAAGGCCACTCCCTCGACTAAAAAGAATGAGATGCCCTGTAATGCCCCTAGGGATGAGCATGGAATTGATTGATGCAATTTGGATAAAGCTAATTTGTGACCTCTGTATATTTTTTTCTTTTTCACACAAATCAACCATGCCATCTACTCCCAAATCAATGGCACAATATTTGCCATTAACCTCTATGCTATACTGTGGTAAGTACCTACAGTATAATGTGTGCTTTTTTACATCCTTACCACCAGTACCGGTACTCACTATATAGGCTAATGATCAAGTAATGCAATTATTCCATTGTGGATGAGGTTGCAAAGTGACCGAGTGAAACAATGGTGATGGATAATTGAAATAATTAAAAGTATAAAATCTGCCATTCAAAATTTGTATTTGTTATTCTGCAATAGTATAATAAAGCACATAATTTAAATGGTATATATATATATATATATATATATATATATTATATATATATATATATATATATATATATATATATATATATATATATATATATATATATATATATATATATATATATATATATATAATATATATATATATATATATATATATATATATATATATATATATATATATATACACTGTAAATGAAAAAGGGCCATGAAAAAGGGCCAATGAAAAATATTTGTTATTCTGCAATAGTATAATAAAGCACATAATTTAAATGGTATATATATATATATATATATATATATACACTGTAAATGAAAAAGGGCCAAAACGACTCCAAAAATGGGACCAAAACGGTGACCGCAAAATAGATATTTTTTGGGGGCCAAAATGGCCCCTAAGGGGCGTTTTGGCCCTCTCGGGGTAGGGGCTGTTTTAGCTCTAAGTAGGGACCGTTTTGGCAGAAGAAGGGGCTGAATGGACTTTTGACCAGGATCATTTCAGAAAACTGTGGGGCCGTTTCGGAAAATCAAGGAGTCGTTTTGGCCCGTACGCGGAGCCATAATGGCCCCTATAAAGCGTCGATTAGATTTCTACATGGGGCCGTTTTGGCCCCATTTAGATGAGCTATTTCAGCCACCAAGAGGAGCTGTTATGGAAGAAATAGGGGCTGTTTCGGTTTTAACGCGGAGCCGTTTCAGATAGCTACGCAGCCGTTTTGAAAAATAAGGAGTCAATTTGACTCCATTTTTGGAGCCATATTGGCCCCTAAAACACGTCGATTTAGCTCGGTATTTAGAGCTGTTTTGGCTCTTGTGAAGAAGGGCTATTTGAGCTTTCAAAAGGGGCTGTTATGGGAAAAGTAGGGGCTATTTCAGATTTTTACCATGGCCGTTTCAGAAAGCGGCGGAGCTGTTTTGGAAAGTAAGGAGTCAATTTGACTCATTTTTTGAGCCATAATGTCCCCCAAAACGCGTCGATTCAGCTCGGTGTTTAGAAAAGTATACATTCAGTATGTGACAATACCATAAAAAATGTAATGATTGAATTATATATATATATATATATATATATATATATATATATATATATATATATATATATATATATATATATATATATATATATATATATATATATATATATATATATAATAAAGTAATACTTATAAAATACTGCATATAATAATATAAATATATAGAATAATATAAAATAAAGTTAATTATTTTTCAAATTAAAGTTCGGCTTTTTGAACAAATATATTTGTATCAATAGATAACATATTATAAATCTAACAATTTAACGCAAATCCAACTCCAAAACAAAATGTAAGCATGCTATTTATTAGGGCCCAATTATTCAAAGAGGAATAAGCATCGATATTAAAATTTAATCGGACGAGCAATTTGATTTCCTAGTCTTAAAGTGCTACTGAGATGAAAAATTCGTCTATCCAATTTTGATTTGATCTAAAAGTATTTTGAAAGAGAAACAGAATGGTCCGGGATGGCTTTCGCAGTTTCTCAATACCTCATATCGTTCCAGAGATATTCAGGTTATTAGATGCCTTATGACGTCATTTTCTCACATAAACTAAAGAAAATTCACAAAATGAAGCATATCTCTGCAAATAACATGCAGAAGGTTTTGAAACTTTACACATGTGTGCCAATGATGAAAGTGCACACCACCGTGCATGGTGTGTTGTTGCCATGGAGATCGCTGGGAGGCAGGAGGTTTTAACTAAAAAACTAAAATCTTAGTTTCTGTTTATCTTTCTTAAAGTGTTTATGAAACGAAAATTGACATGACTTTTCATTGATTTAATAATTTATTTGAGAGAACTTCTCAAATGATACAGAATGGCGTTTGTAGTTCTTTAATATCTTATCTCGTTCTCGAGTTATTCAAGATTGTGTATTATAAAATAACATGTATACAACAAGCAACCTGATTGGTTAATACCCGTGCAGGATGAGAGCATCCTGCGCCATAGCCCGGGTTTTTTAAAATGTCGGACAATACACATTTTTCGAGGTTTGAATTTGACAATAATAATATCATAAATGAGAGCGAAATTAATGAAAACAACCCACGGAGATTCGCCCTAGCTACAGAGGAAGACGTTAACGTGTTGGTCTCAAATGCACAAGCACAAAGCACAAAATACAAGACAATTTACGCTGTCAAAACTTTTTAAGGTAAGTTTGTTTACACGCGATAGACTGTATAATAACAACATTCCCAATTCACAAGCGAAATAATAAAATTTACACAAATAAAACGTTAATATTATGTTTTCTAGAATGGGCCAAAGTCCGTCAAATTACAACAGATTTTCACGAAAGGAATAATGAGACATTGGACAGCCATTTACGATTGTTTTACGCCGAAGTAAAAAACCTGGCTGGGGAGGACTACAGCAAGTCAACCCTACTCGGTTTAAGGTATGGTTTAGAGAGATATCTCAACTCCCCACCACACAACAAAGGTGTGACAATATCTGGAAACCCAGAATTTAAGAGGTCCAACCTTGTCCTCAACGTGAAGCTTAAATCGCTCAAAAAGGATGGTAAAGAAAACGTAAAGCACAAACCTCCCCTCGAGCCCGAAGACTTGGAAAAGCTGAAGACAAGCGGTGTATTTGATTCCTTAAATCCCCATGGACTGCAGCGAAATGTCTGGTTCCACACCGTATTGTTTTGGTGTCGTCGCGGTCGCGAAGGTCAGATAAATTTGACAAAAGAGAGCTTCATCTTTGCACAAGATCCGACTGGTGAGCAATATGCAACAATGACACATTGCGAAGCATCCAAAAATCACCCAGGAGGAGTAAAGGATACCGAGAGTTTCCAACATATTGGTCGAATGTACAGGAGGAAGGAGGAAAACGACGGGTACACAGCGTTAAAGCTCTACATCAGCAAGTTAAATCCGCATGCGAAGTTTTCTTTCAGTACCCGAAGCGTAAATGGAGGCCAACTGATGCCACCTGGTACGAAAATCGTCCTCTTGGTGTTAACAAACTCGGCGAAATGATGAAGAATATAAATGCAGCTGCTGGTTTGTCCACGATCTACACAAACCACTGTGTAAGAGCCACTTCAATTACCCTTTGGTCAAACGCTGGCTTAACCAACCGACACATAATGTCAATTTCGGGCCATCGAAATGAGCAGTCCCTGCATCACTACCACCGTAGACCATCAACCTCACAACTTAAGCGCTGTAGTGAAGTTCTGTCACAAGCTCTTGGCGATGAAACAAGTGATTCCGATCAGCATCCAGCAGTCCAGCGAAGGCGTATCGTTGACAGTCTTAATATCAACCCCATGTCATATGCCTCAGCCATGACAACAACAACCTCTACTTCTCACTCTCAGTCTTCCATAACCTGCGTGCAGACTATACCCATTCCCCGGAGGGAATAGTCTGCGCAACGGAGCCCAAAAACTTGTTATGCTGACTCAGCATTACAAGTTTTTTTGGAACGTTCATCTATTGGTTCATAGTTGCACCGGAAATGAAAGGGATAAACAGCGTTGCTGAAGTCAACAATGGCGTTTGCGTTCGAGAGTCTCCGAGGTTTAAGCGAATCTTTTAGTGAAGATAACTTTCAAGAAGCATTAAAACAAGTTTGCTATTACTTCCATGTTGATAATATATACTCAGAGCAAGTCCAGGCTTTGCGCAACTTCTTTAAAGGCAAGAATCTGTATTTCAGCGCACCAACAGGATATGGGAAATCACTTGTCTTTCAAGCTATTCCGCTCATTGCTGATCTTCTGCTACAACAAGCTTCAGGGACAAGCATTTTATTAGTGATTAGTCCATTGCAGTCGCTAATGTTTGATCAAGTTAAGTTCTTGAACGAAATTGGCATCAACGCAGCCGCTATTTACAAAGAACAGGACGAAGCCTTTTTTTTAAGAAATCGAAGAGGGATACAAGAGCGTTGTATTTGCTTCACCAGAAGCAATGATCACAATTGAAAGATGGAGAAAACTCTTTTCATCAGAAACATTTCGAATACATTGTGTTGGAGTTGCTGTCGATGAAGCACATTGTTTAAGTACTTGGTAAGTTTATAGAATAGGTATATATACATAATTAATTTATGTAAATACGTGCTTCGTTTGTAAATATTGGTGTTTATATTGAAACCTCGGGAAAATTCCTTTCCGTATAGACCTCTTATTTGCAGTTAATCGTAGTTGTTTAAAAGTTCATTGTTCTATTTATAACTGAGTAGAATAAATAACTGATAACGTTTTTGTGTATTTGTGCATTATAAAAGAATCTTCCACAAATTTTACGAACTGCTTTTCTAAAATAAAACTTAAATATCTGTTATTTGCATCTAGGGGTTACTCTTCTCAGTCTAACAAGTCTCCATTCATGAAGTACTACAAAGAACTCGGATAGTTACAGGCCTTACTTGACAGTTCTGTTAAATTTGCCATTTTCACAGCAACTGCAAGCAAGATTACCAAGCTACACATTTTTGAAACTTTCAATCTGCATATACTTAATACATTTGTTATTGAGAAAAGCCCATTGAAAGAAAATATTTCATATTCTATTCATTACATTAATAAAGATGATAAACTGGAGGAAATTTTTGGCAGTATCATTCATGAAATTAACAATGAAGAATTTGTGGAACGTACCCTTATTTTTTGTCAGAGTAGGAACCAAGCATCTATTATCTGGAGGATGTTCAAGCTGAAACTGGGAGAGCGATATTTTTTTAAATGTGAGGACTCTCCAAGGACACGGCTCATTGAAATGTATCATGCTGGAACACCTTCATCGGTAAAAGAATATATTCTGTCTGAAATTGTTAAATTGAAAAGTCATTTGAGAATTCTTATTTGTACTGTTGCTTGCGGCATGGGAATTGATTGTAATGGTGTCCATAGAGTAATACATTTTGGACCACCAGATAATTTAGAGGCATATGTACAAGAAACCGGACGAGGAGGTCGAGATAATAAGTCTAGCACTTGTTTCTTGCTCTACAATGGCTTTTTAGCAAGTCGGTGTTCAGATGACATGAAAAGATTCATCAATGATGAGGAATGTCGAAAAAATGTCATTAGACGTTACTTTTGCTCTCCTGCCAACAAACGAACTTCCTGTTTTTGCTGTGACCTGTGTTCAAATAAATGTCCTTGTGATAAAAGGCAATGCAAATACCTGTGTGAGCCATTTGGAAGAGAGGTGGAAAATAAGGATCAACAGCATGACAACCAAGAGAGGATGGTTACTGCTGATGAAAGACAACAGTTGGAGAGTCATTTAAAAGATTACCAAGAGAGTTTTAAAAGCTCTTGTTCAACTGTAAGCCTAGTCTCTTGTCCAGATATTTGGCTTGAATTTAACCAATTTCACATTGATCAGGTCATGAACAATTGTCATAGATTGTTTACTGTAGATGACATCACAACTAATGTTGAGATCTGGAGAACATTTCATGCAAATAACATTTTCCTTTTACTGTCAAAAGTGTTCAAAGATGTGAGTATTTCAGTGGACAGTCTGATACTCAATGAGGAATCTGATGAAGAAGATGAAGAATTGAATTCCACTTGACAAGAAATTCGTGATGATTCTGCTTTACAAATTGACGTATCACAAATGTCAGAAATTGAACATGCTGTTGATATTTTTGACCAATCTGGACAACACTGTGTGGATAGTAACATTCATGTCATTGATTCTGAAATCAAAAGCACTTTGTTGTCCAGCTTTGAAGAGGAAGACATGGACACTGATTAATAGAGATTAATAAAGAATTGCGTGAGTATTAATTATGTACCTATTTATATTACTAAAAAGTAGAGTGCTGCATAGACAGTGTTTTGGATATACCAGTATTGGTGAACTGCCAAGAGCCCTTCATCAGGGGGACTACTTCATATATGCTGATTTTTGTGTCCGACACAGTTTTTGGTTATGACTAAAAGTTATATGGGGACAGGCTTACATGAAGTAAACAGCTTTAGGCATACATGAAATATCTGCATTCATCAGAGTAAGACTCTGATGAAGGGCTCCGAAATGTCAGTATTTCATTACTAAAAAGAGCAAACATGAAATGTCAAAACTATGCAGAACTGACCAAATATTATGTTTACTATTACAACCATTGTATTATTATGTACAAGCAATATTAAAGGTACAGTCCAGTCCGTTCTGCGCATGTGTGATATTTCAAACGTTGGGGACCCCACATGTAAACAAACTTTAACGCAATAGATTTGGTCTAGCTCTATTAGAGTGGCAGTTTGATATATTAACAACATTTAGTAACCAAACAGCTTCTTATAACACGCTTTTTAGGCGTAAAAGCTCAAGAGTGTGAAAAAAATCCGCAATACTTCATGTTCAATGTTTATATAATGCAATGTAAACAAACGATGTGAACAGAAACGTGGACATGCGCAGAACGGACTGGACGGCACCTTTAAGTAATTTTGGATTTGCAATGCTAAATATTCCAGAAATCCCAATTTTCATTAACAATTAAATTTTAGATCTAATACTGTGAAAATTTAACACATTAAATTAATGTTTTCAGTTACTAGTACTGTATATTACCGAGAAAATTTTGATTTATAAATGTTATTCTTATGTTTCTCAATCCAAGTATAAAATGCATGTAAATCAAAATCAATTAACAGGTTTTGATCAATACCCTTGAAAGTGGTATATGACCTTCCTTCTGTGAGCTGCAAAGCTTGTTGTCTTAACAGTTCATTTACTATTTTCTTCAAGTCGTCTTCAGTTTTCAATAGTGTATGCTTTCCGGATCTTCGGATAACTCTGCAAGTGCTATCGTACATGTCAAGGATTATTTTATTGTAAGTTAAAGCTTTACAATACCGGTCGATGGCTTTTCTATTTGTTGCATTTGGGCCCATGTGTCTAATGACACGTTTGATAACATTATTGAAATGTTCGAGTGCCATATCAAGGGGTACATGTCCTCGAATACCAAACTTCTCTTTGTGAAAACGATTCCATATAAATCGGTGTGAATCTCTAGGTGACAGAGTGCCATAAATTTTGGCACATGATGAATAATGCTTCCAAAGCATACTTCCTACTTCTGGACCCATCATGTTTCAAATGTGGCAACATAAATTTCCAACACCGTATGACACGAGCTCCATCTCCTTCTTTGATAGCATCAAAGAAATTATAAACAATTAATCCATAATCCATAAAAGAACATTGATAATTGAATATATCATCTTGCTTCACTTTCTGACGATAGTCCTGAACAATCTTGTTTTGATGCAATCCATGGGTTTTCTCATGTTCAATCCGTTTTTTTCCCATTAAAAACAAAAGTCTTATTGCATGTAGGCTGTCTGCACTTGTATTTCCCATCAGTGAAAATTGGATTATTGACTTGCAGCCATTCATCATACTCATGTTTTTGGCGGACTAGATCCAAATTTTCACTTCTGAGGATAAAATTGTTAACTACCTTCTCAGATAAGGCTGACAAAAACATTTGTTTCTCATATTGGCCTTTGCTTTTCAGATCAGCTGGAAGATGAGTCTCACTTGGCAGTTCATCAAAACTACTAACTTCCAGTATCTGCAGAACAGCAGTAACAATACGTGCTTCAAGCTCCAAAATAAAAAACCGTTTGTATCCATCAACTTTCTTGCTCACATCTGCAGTCACATTTCTTCTATATATTAGCAGGCGCTCACTGTAGAGGGTACACTTATCAAATGCTGACTTGGTGTTGTAGAATTTATCAAACCCATACTAAAAGGAAATAAGCAAATGTAAAGAAAACATTTTAATCATTATAAACATAAAGTGATATAAGTCTGTTACCTGCAAGAATTTCATTCCTCCATGGAAATCAGCAACTTCAAAGTGCATGCCCTCCAAACGCTCCTCTGGTGTAAATCCATTGGCAACATGTAACAATACGTTAACTCCTCTTTCAACAGAAAGCTGATCTGCATGGATTCCTTGTCGTGCGTACTCTCGTTCTTCACCTTCACCAGAATATGGCACATACTTTTTATGCAATTCCTCTAATACTTTCTGCATTCCAGATGCTTCATTTTCATTTTCAAAAATCATTCCCAAGAAGTTCTAAAAGCAAATAAAACAAATTAAAAAGTACAGTTAGCTGTATAATTATTTAACATATTGCTTTTCAGCCTTTTCCAATTAAATTTAAACATGCTATGACTCAATACAATATTATGTAACTCAACTGTTGAGGACTACTGGTTTAACATGTTGTAGTATACATACAGTGTTTGTTGGTCTAACTGTAGTAGATGAATACTGATGGGGAATGTGCTTTTCAATACAATACTCAAGAAACTTGAGGCATGGAATGGTAGATGTTGCAACTCTGTTTACAAGACGTCTATAGTCCTTGTTGTTTGTGCTTCTGGGTTGGGATGCAAATGCCATTTTCAATGCTGAGAATCCTAGATTCTTTTGGTTTTTCACATGAAAGGTGATTTACTGATATCCTATTTTCAGTTGCTATAACTGTTACCCAATGTTCATCAGCATTTTGATGATCTTCTGTCATAGAATGCATTTGAGTCCTGATATCAAAATTATCAAAAACAATTTTTCTCCCATTATCAGCTTCTCATGGATTACCATCATTTTGGTCTTCATGAAGGGTTTCCTCACTGGTTGTAACAGCGTGTTCACTGGTGGATTCAGCAGATTGATTCCTGTAAAAAAGCCGCATTATGTCATTAATATCAAAACACAATGTGCACCCTTCCCCATTATGAACAATATCATTGATCAGATAGAGGTAATGTCATGAGTAAATCTACTTAATGTAACCATGCCAAACATACTATATATTGTTGGCATGGTGGTATTAACAGTCAGGTTCACATAAACATCTGGCATTGATAAATTTTAGATTTAAAATTTGTCTAATTGAGTTCTAGCCTTTGTGTACCAGTAACTGGACTTTTTTAGTAAGTCTAACCCATCCCTGCTTGTATATCCTCCCATTGATGAGTACAATGATCTGGCATTAGGGACTGTTCATAAATTACCAGGGGGTGGATGTTTGAAGTAAAAGGTTAAAAAACGTGACCTCCCACGACGATGAGTATGAAATAGCATGACCCTCCCTTTGGCAATAGCCAAAAATATCATGACCCCTCCCCTTGTACAAAATAGCTTCTACCAAAATAAACCTTCATACTGAAGCATATCTGTCTTTTTCTCAATAATTTTTAAAATGTATGTAAAATGACATTTGACTCTAGGATATTATATAAAACGTGTGTTGTTTTATGTATTTTATGAATCAATTCATATGTTACTATTATACTATTAATCACTATTTTATTACACTATTTTACAAAAATCACGTTGGTCTTTTTTTGAGCAAAGTGAAACTATCATAGATTGTGAGCTTAAATTTATGGTACCCTTCCTTTTGATAGTTCAATTTTCTATAATTCCCTCCCTTTTGAGGGGCTAAAAAAGTTATGACCCTCCCCCTGGTAATTTCTGACCAGTCCCTTAGCAAGGGTAAATGTATCAGGAACAGGTTAACATCTGAAGATTGGGTATGGTCTGGACAGGCTAGGGTTAACACTTAAATCAACATAAACATCAACATGTAAATAATTAGGGAACAGTTATTTACATAATGATGCTAACCTATTTACTTGTCTCTCTAGTTCCAGCCTACGACTTTCATTTCGAACTTTATCAGTAACATAGCTGTCGTGATCCTTTCCAAATTCATCCAACTTTTTGTACATGTATGTGTGAGAAACAGTCAAACGTAATGAGTAAGGTACCCTTAAAGGACAAATTATATTTAATCAGTATGTAATGGATTTCCACATTACAGTATATTACATGTATATCAGGGAATTTTACACACTTTTAAAAAGGGTCTCAACATAATTTATGAAATGAAAACGAAAATAGTAAAAGGAAAAAGCAGTATTCCCTTTCAATATATACCCCTTCATAACCAAGGTTAAATACATTAAACTAAATATTATGTACTCACCATCATGCCAGAGTGCTGAAGTATAATTGTTATGAGTAACTGCATAGTTGTCATGCAACGGGAACGGTTCTTCAAACAGATTGCAGCTGCCATACAAGTTGCTGGAAGCCAGAATAAGTCACTGTTGGTAATCTTACTTCTACGAAACGAAGCAGCTTTTAACACAGCTCTATACAATAGGGCCCTTTCTTGTAACTCCTCGTCAATCCTTTCGAATGTGGTGTTTTCAAGCTCCTCTTTTTTGGTCTGTCTAAGGCAGCTTATGTTCTTCAGTGAACACATTTGGTCACATTCCTTCTGCACTTCTTTGACCATCAAATCCACAAGGTGTTTCCTTAAAGTATTTTGCTTCCACACAGCAGTTGCAATTTGTTTATATGTCCCACGACACAGCATCTTCCCCAATCGAAGAAGCTCGTCGCCAAGTTCCTTTTCCTTGATATTGCTGGGCCACTCAACCCTGATTCTAACTGAGGTTTTGCCTTTTTCCTGAACCTCCTTACTGGCATTGAAAACTGCACAACGCGTCGTTTGTGTCGTTTTGTTTGAAATCAATTTAAGCCGTTTAGGACGTAGTCTGTTAGGACGTGTTTCACCTTCTGTTGCATCTTCTATGTTTAGCCTCTTATCAGAGCGCTTCGGTGTACTTGTGCTAAAAAGGCCAACATTTGAACTGTACGATGAACTAACTGGATAATTGCTTAAAGTTTGTTCGTTTGGTCTTGGTCGAATTGGTAAACCGCAAACAAGTTCACTCGTTTGTGTACAGCTTGGTACCTTTATTGGAGATAAAAACCCGTGCGTTGAACTCGCTGCTGTATAAATTTCCCTAAGTTTAGTGTTCAATTCTTCAAGCTTGTTTTTTGCGTTCGTTCGTCTCTTCAAAAGTTCGTTACATTTTCTGCATATGTACTTCGCTATATAATTTCGAGTGAAGAATTCCAAGTCCTCCAATGCCCCTTCAGGATTAAAAATGACACTTGAACTAGCTCCAGATTTTTGTCACAAGGTTTCTTGATATTCTCAAAACACACAACACAAAGTTCAGCCATGTGTATTAGGCGGCCATCTTTGAAAGCGTCAAAGAAAATCGGAAGTAGGCTGGGAGCGAATTGCGAAATGCTAAGTGAGCATAACAAGTTTTTGGGCTCCGTTGCGCAGACTATTCCCAACGGGGAATGGGTATAGTCTGCACGCAGGCTAAGTCTTCCAGCGTTCAGATCGGAAATCTTCCGAACTTTGATTCTATGTTTAGCGGTTGTTCCATCGGGAATGTAAATGTTAACTTCAGTCTGCAATAGTGAACTTGAACTGAACTCTTGTTATATTTTAAAACGTTGTAAAACCTTGCTCTATATTTGCGATCATTTCTTTTCAGTAATATTCAGGTTGAAGGACAATCGCGGGGGGTAGGGATGTACTCTCTTTTGATTGGTAGTTGAGAGTTGTTGTGAGAATTGCATACTTCATCAATTATTTAAATAAAGTTTACCGTTGTTTCACTGTCGTTATTTTATAAAACAAATACCAAATGGTTTTCCGTACAGGATAGCGTGATCCAAACACTTGGGATGTTGCTCGACTTTCGAAAAGCTAAAAAACACTCGCCTAGGCGGCTCGTGTTTTTTTACGCTTTTCGAAAGTCTCGCAACATCCCACGTGTTTGGATCACGCTATCCTGCACGGAAAACCATTTGGTATTCCTTTAATATGACCTATGACGTCACTAGATGCACCCACCATTATGATGAATCAGAAAATGAAGCATATCTTCAAAAATATTGCGCAAAATTGTTTGAAACTTTATACAGGTATACAGGTCACTAAATTAAATATCCACACGTCAACTTTGCCCTACAAAGAGTTTGACTCGAAGTTGCTCTGTTTTGTTGGCAATACTATTGAAAATATACATCACTGGTCAACACTTAAATATTGGTTTAGAAAAGGCAGAATATAAACAAGTTTATGAGAGGAATAAAGGAGTCTGGGAACTAATCTGTTACCATGGCAACGATAAAGTTTACGTGGGTTATTCAATTTAGTGACCTGTATACTTGTGCAAAGTTTAAAGGAATTTTGTTCAATAGTTTTGAAGATATGCTTCATTTTCTGATTCGTCATAATGGTGGGTACAACTAGTGACGTCATAGGTCATATTACCCAATCTTGAATAACTCGAGAACGAGATAAGGTATGGAAGAATTACAAACGCCATTCTCTTTAAAATAAATCAATAAAAAGCCATCTCAATCTTCGACTCTATGCACTACAGTAAACGTTGTTTGATAGAGGAGAAATAAACACATTTTGTTTTACAAGTGGAAGAGATCTGACACCAAGCGATCTCCATGGCAACAACATACTGTATACGGTGGTGCGCCCTTTCATCATTGGCATACATGTGCAAAGATTCAACTTTCAAAACATTCCGCTTGTTATTTGCTGAGAAATTCCTCATTTTGTTAATTTTATTTAGTCTGTATGAGAAACTGAAGTCATATGGCATCTAATTTGCATGTTTCAAAAACCTGAATATCTCTGGAACGAGATAAGGTATTCAAAAACCAAAATCTGATTCATTTTCAAATTATTTTTAGATAAAATCAAAATTGGATAGACGAATTTTTCATCTCAGTGGCACTTTAATATTTTCAAACATGTTTGCAGTCATCTTTATAACTCTGTTCACACACTTATCACCCTTTGAACAGCTAGCTCTATGCAGATATATTTATGACAAAGCATTGAAAAATGAAGTTACTCTTATCAGTAATTGGCCTCCTTGTTTAGTATTACCAAATACAATTGTTTCTAAGAAACATAAAATACCAACATGGCTATATTCAATGTTAAAGATGTAAAAACTTGCCAACAAGCCAATAATTGCCTCGAAACAGCTGTTGGCGCTTGCAAGGGTCGATTTGAGGCAAGAGTCGATTTGAGGCAAGAGTCGATTTGACGCAAGAGTCGTTTTGACACAAGGGTCGATTCGACACATACAAGAGTCGATTTACCGAATAGGGCCAAAATGAAATGGCCTCTACTGAAATGGCCCATATTGATGGCCCCAAAACTTGGGCCGAAATAGACCCAGACGAAGAGTCGTTTTGGACAGGGGGGTCTGAATTGGAAAACGGGCGGGTTAATTCAGAAAATGACAGGGCTGAAATGGCAAGGGATGGGGCTGATTCGGCATTTCCGCATAGCTAAAATGGCCCTGTCAACGCCGATTGAGCTCTCAAATGCCAAAACAGCTCGCGCATTGGGCCAAAACGGCTTTGGCCCCAAAGGAGCTGAAACGAAATTCGGAGTCGTTTCAGCCCTTTTTCATTTACAGTGTATATATGCATTTTCGCAACTGGTCCCGGTTTGGTCTTAAAATGTGTGTATTCCAACACTCGAAATTTTCCTTCACCATAAATCCTTTATATATATATATATATATATATATATATATATATATATATATATATATATATATATATATATATATATATAACAAACAAAGTGAAAACACTGATTACTTCATTGAAGTTTATTCACAACAAACTTGTTTCGTATGACAATCCGAAGCTTCGGATTGTCATACGAAACAAGTTTGTTGTGAATAAACTTCAATGAAGTAATCAGTGTTTTCACTTTGTTTGTTATTTCGCTCTGCGTTTACGCATTGAGCACTCTATCCTATGCATATGACTTTGAACCTGATAATTTTTATCAACATACTTCTATATATATATATATATATATATATATATAACGCGTTCCAAACTAATTTGGGAAATTCCAAATAAGGAAATTCCGCATAAATCAATGGGAAAGCCTCATATTTGTCATTCTGTATCTACGTTTTAGACAATAATAATTACTTTTGGAGAAAAAAATATTTTTATCGTACTTTTTAAAATATATTTACAAATTTGCGGAAAATATTATTAAAAAGCTGTTTGCATAAACTGGGCGTTAGGTAATGGTGAATGAAAACATCAAGGTTATACATATGTAGCTCGACAATTATTTGCATTTTATGCAAACTGTCTATTTCTGACTGCGCTAGTTTGCATAAATACATACTCACTAACAATATTTTGAATAATTTCCCATTTTAAAAGTGAATATTATCAAATGTTGTGATTTTTAAAAAAATTCTGCACAAATAGTTCAAAATATTCATTTACATACTGAGAAACTATGCTTAGTGTTAATTACATCCAAAAATTTGAATCAGAAAATCTAATTCCCAAACTTTCCCCAGAAATACGAGCTTGATCATAACGCACATCAATTCGGAATCAGAATTTCATTCGGAATCAGAATTTCTGATTCCAAAACTTCCGCAGAAATACGGCTATTTTGATGGACACATCAATTCGGAATCAGAATTTCTGATCCCAAAACGTCCTGCAGAAATACGGCTATTTTGACGGATGTCAATTCGGAATCAGAATTTCTGATTCCAAATTAAACTTCCCGCAGAAATACGGCTATTTTGATGGACGTCAATTCGGAATCAGAATTTCTGATTCCAAAACTTCCTGCAGAAATACGGCTATTTTGACGGATGTCAATTCGGAATCAGAATTTATGATTCCAAATTAAACTTCCCGCAGAAATACGGCTATTTTGATGGACGTCAATTCGGAATCAGAATTTCTGATTCCAAAACTTCCCGCAGAAATACGGCTATTTTGACGGACGTCAATTCGGATTCCAAAACTGCATGCAGAAATACGGCTATTTTGACGGACGTCAATTCGGAACCAGAATTTCTGATTCCAAAACTGCATGCAGAAATACGGCTATTTTGACGGACGTCAATTCCGAATCAGAATTTCTGATTCCAAATTAAACTTCGCGAATAAATACGGCTATTTTGACGGACATCAATTCGGCAGTCGGGCGCAGAAATACGGCTATTTTGACGCCCGTCAATTCGGAATCAGAATTTCTGATTCCAAAACTTCCTGCAGAAATACGGCTATTTTGACGGATGTCAATTCGGAATCAGAATTTCTGATTCCAAATTAAACTTCCTGTAGAAATACGGCTATTTTGACGGACGTCAATTCGGAACCAGAATTTCTGATTCCAAAACTTCCCGCAGAAATATGGCTATTTTGACGGACGTCAATTCGGAATCAGAATTTCTGATTCCCAAAACTTCCCGCAGAAATACGGCTATTTTGACGGATGTCAATTCGGAACCAGAATTTCTGATTCCAAAACTGCATGCAGAAATACGGCTATTTTGACGGACGTCAATTCTGATTCAAAACTTTCCGCAGAAATACGGGTATTTTGATGGACGTCAATTCGGAATCAGAATTTCTTATTCCAAAACAATACGGCTATTTTGATGTACGTCAATTTGGAATCAGAATTTCTGATTCCAAAACTTCCCGCAGAAATACGACTATTTGGACGGACGTCAATTCGGAATCAGAATTTCTGATTCCAAAACTTCCCGCAGAAATACGGCTATTTTGACGGACGTCAATTCGGAATCAGAATTTCTGATTCCAAAACTGCATGCAGAAATACGGCTATTTTGACGGACGTCAATTCGGAATCAGAATTTCTGATTCCAAAACTTCCCGCAGAAATACGGCTATTTTGATGGATCAGAATTTCTGATTCCAAATTAAACTTTCCGCAGAAATACAGAAATTTCAAAACTTTCCGCAGAAATACGGCTATTTTGACGGACGTCAATTCGGAATCAGAATTTCTGATTCCAAAACTTCCCGCAGAAATACGGCTATTTTGATGGACGTCAATTCGGAATCAGAATTTCTGATTCCAAAACTTTCCGCAGAAATACGGCTATTTTGATGGACGTCAATTCGGAATCAGAATTTCTTATTCCAAAACTTCCGGCAGTCGGGCGCAGAAATACGGCTATTTTGACGGATATCAATTCGGAATCAGAAAATACGGCTGTTTTGATGTACGTCAATTCGGAATCAGAATTTCTGATTCCAAAACTTCCCGCAGTCGGGCGCAGAAATACGGCTATTTTGACGGACGTCAATTCGGAATCAGAATTTCTGATTCCAAATTAAACTTTGCGCAGAAATACGGCTATTTTGACGGACGTCAATTCGGAATTAGCTACGTCATAGTCTATGAAATTTGAAAAGCTACTTAGCGCCGCCTTTTTGCGCCGCGAGCGTCTGTACGCAGGCTGATTCGGAATCAGAATTTCTGATTCCAAAACTTCCCGCAGAAATATAGCTATTTTGATGTACGTGAATTCGGAATCAGAATTTCTGACTTCAAATTAAACTTCCCGCAGAAATACGGCTATTTTGACGGACATCAATTCGGAATCAGAATTTGTGATTCCAAAACTCCCGCAGAAATACGGCTATTTTGACGGACGTCAAATTCCAAAGTAAACTTCCCGCAGAAATACGGCTATTTTGACCGACGTCAATCCATGCAAAACCTTCTGCAGAAATACGGCTATTTTGACGTACATCAATTCGGAATAAAAATTTCTGATTAAACTTCCCACAGAAATCAACTTCGTTCCGTTTACAACGGCGGTTTGATAATTTCTACGTCTTCAGTTCAGGACGGCGCGTACTCGCAAAGACGTGAGAGGGATAAAAACAAGCTTCGGATGTAAAATACCGTAGTCAATAACAGTGTCTGGATGTATAAAGTCATCAATCGTTTTATTAAGATAAGACGCTTGCTTGGAATGCTCGTTAATATTCGATTACATTTATTGATTTACACAATTCGAAATACCATCTCAGCAAAGTAGATCCGAGTTTTATAAACAACTAATTGACCAATGTCGGTTCAATAACTTTCTTATTTAATAATTGAGGAGGTTTTCTAACAAGTTTTGTCCATTTTTGTACCTTGGACAAAGATTTTCCTAGTTTTTCTTCATTTCTTAATATCTAATGTGAATATACAATCTCAGCACGCCACACGATTCCGACAAGCGTTCCCATCGTTTGTAAAACGAATTTCTAGACTCTCTACTTACTACAGTTTATCGACACTTAGCAAATGTCTTTCATATTTACGCTGGAAAAAACACGCTGGCTCGCACGCGGGAACCAACGCTGATAAGATTTACATTGATAATAATGACATGCAAAAAGCAAACAAATGTCCGTAAACTTACTCATTGGAACTCGAAGAGTTTTTGTCGGCTTTTCCTTGCCCGCGTATGATAAAATGTAGAAATTCGTTTTACGAACGATGGGAACGCTTGTCGCTATAAATACTAAATGAAAGTATCATAATTAAAATAATTGATGAAATAATGAAACACTTCGGTATTTATATAAACAACGCCGTGGATACAAAAAAACATCAAGGCATATTCCTAACACTAATTATATCTCATAAATATCCCTACAAATTGTGTGTGATGGACACTGTGTGGCCATGATTATTCGTCCGACAATTTTAAAAATAACTTGTCAGTGTCAAGTTGCTAAAATGATCCTTTAAATTCTTACCGCCACATCGAGAATCGGATATGATTTCTGTCGAGATATTTGTTGATTTGGATGGTGACGCAGATATCACATAATGAATGGCGATGCAGATATCTCATCACGAATGGCGACGCAGATATCAAACCCAGAGCGAGAATTGACTTTGAGACGATTCAATCCCGACTTGGGAATTTCCTGGTCGAAAACAAGGCGATGACAGTTCCCCATAAAGCAGAAGCCGAAGGGAAAAACAGCACTGGCGAACTCGCAACATCAGATCCACTTGTTAAACCAAAGGCTTACAGGCGAAGAAAACACCGCAGAAGATGGAGACAATATTCTATCCGTATATAGCCGCTGCATGTGTGTTATTTTTGTCAGCAACACACAAACTGCAGATTTGGCGCAACAGGAAGTGACTGAAAAAGCATTCAGGCGCCAGCTGACACCAAGGGAAACCTTCTTCTCAAATGTGATTGGTCGCTCGAACAAAGTTTGACATGTTATTTGAAACCTGATCACAAAGCGTCTGTTTCGACTGCTTTGTTCGACTAGCCACTTTCAATTTGTCTCCAATAGTTAGATTTTCTAAAATGCCTGGAATGCAGAAATGTAGTATAATTCCGAAGGACGTAAATCTATCGTCTTTGTCAATGGAGAACCTCTGAAGAAAAAGTGTTCTATGGAGAATTATTTCTACCGAAAAGGCAACCACGAGGCAAAGAATGTAATCAAGGTGAGTGCCGATTTGATCTGAAACGTTCTTTGTATTTGAGCCACCGGGACAACAAAATAACATAATATTTACATATCGAATATTAAATTTTATTCCAGTTGAAGTTCGAAAGTACAGTGACTTCGCAGTACAATGACTTGGTCGGCAAGAAGCAGACCATTTGGTGCGATAGTTAGTGCTATATTTAGTGCAGCCATATGGCTTTTATGTAAGCGAGATGATTTCTGGCTCACGCGTTTATATTGGAAAATTCATCCCGCTTACCGAGTGATTTCAAGTGTTTCAAATGCCAGCATCCCTTTGATGCGTCGGCATCCCTTTGAAAATTCATCTCGGTAAGCGGGCTGCGAGTGTTCATATGCTCGTTCATATGCATGAGAAATTTTTCATCCTGCTTACCGAGATCTCGCCTCTCTCAAGCGAGATCTCGCTAACCGGCCTGGCCCGCTTGTCCATATTAACGGACGGAATTTTTAACAACAATATAACTACGCGGTGAGATCTCGCTTGCCGAGCTAGCCCGGTATTAACCGGGCTATAGCTCGCCTCCCATATAAACAGCCCTCCTCAATCATGAAATAAGTCCGTTAATTACATCGAACGTCGGGATGTATGCGATATAAATACAGTCCTCGCGCACTAATGTGCGTAATGTGCGGTGTCTCGATATGTCCACAGTGTGCCCAAGCTTGTTGTGTGGCAATCTGTGTTTATATTGGAATTTATTTGATTTTGCAAAATTAGAGGATATTTTGATATATTATTTGCAGTTTATTGTTACAATATAATGAAATTATAAGGTGTATGTGTGTGTCTGTTGAGTGTTTGGTAACATTTAGAATATTTACAGTGTGAAAACATAATGGCGATACTTGACCATTCTGTTTATTAATAATGATTAATAATGAATCAATTAATAATGAATCATTATAATTCAAACCTGTTTGTGATATAATGAACAGAATGGTGCCAAGTTTTACAAGGATGAACATACCGATACAATAAAGATATTATATGATGTTCGATATGAACAAATTTTATATATGGTTATATATATGGCCATTATATTTTCGCACTGTAAATGTTCAAAATATTACCGATCACACGTGACATACCTTATGGTAGATATAATTACACATTATTTCATTATATTGTAACAATAAACTGCAAATAATTGATGAAAATATCCTCTAATTTTGACAAATCAAACAAATTCCAATATAAACACAAATGGCCACACAACGAGCTTGGGCTTTGTGATATGTCCAGTCATCTTTGTCCTGCAAGACAAGGTTGAGCAAAACATTGTAATTTGTCAGTGGTGAGCAGATTATTTTCCAAAATTATTGCCAAATCAGTTATCAATTATTTGCCATTTGACCTAATCGAGACAATGACAAATCATGATATTTTGTGATAACCAAGTTCATGCAATAATTGTTTTATTATTCCATTTATTTTAACATTGTTTTAACTTTTCTGTGTTTTTGTCATTCTTTTAAATACAAGTCACTTTGTATTGGAAAACTTATATCAGAGATGGGCATTACTAACTTACTGCACGTGAACAAGAAGGGTATTATTTGCAGCAAAACAATGTTTGTATATTGTGTGTTAAGTGCTCAGTCTATTACTGTTTTTGCAGCTGACATAGCACTTTTACAACCAAAATTGAGAGAAACATAAATTGAATGCCAATTTCTTACAACAACATCCCCATGTAATATCGAACAATCAAGTTTACCTCTATGTAGGACTATGATCTATTTTTTATTTTAAAGAAATCAAGTTTGTAAGAAACTTGAATGCTCCCTAATTATAATTTATTACTGTTTAATTTTTCTTAAGATGGTCAGCATTGCATTCTTGTTGCAAAAATTGATCTTTCAAATAAAGCATGTATGATCTGTGCTGTCGTCCCTGAATGATGCTTTCTTGAACCCGGAAAGAAAGTATGGAGCCCTGGTGGTGCATATGAACCACTATTCTTGCAAAAGGTAACAGCTGATATGAAATCGTTTAGGATGAAAAATATGAATGACTATAGGTATGAAGTACTTGGCGGTACACACAATCTCCTCACCACCAAATTACTTTCAGGAATATATAGGAAGGTTTTCCTGGATATTTATTGGCATTATGGACAAGAAAACTTATATATTATTTTTGGCATAAAGGCATAGTATCAAGTCATTTTGACATAAGATGACTTTTGAAAATGACGTAAAGATTCTCCCTTTCCTGAACTTATATACGTTCTGCAATCCAATTATATAATTATACCTAGGTTTTGCATCTTCTGTGATAATTACCAAGATCAAATTCTCTTTCAGTTAATAGTATAAAATGCCTTGTTGCTCCATGAACTTAATTACAGTTAGACGTTGAAAACCCACTATTTGCGAGAAAATCGTACTCGCATAACACATCTCTGTTCCGCCATAAAAAGTAGGCTTTGGAACTTGAATTTTGTGCAGATTATAGTTTAAGCCTTTTACTCTGTCATCAGTAACTTTTTAGATATCCGAGAAGTATATTTGCGATGAAATATGGTTTTTTTCACGAGAACTATTTCTTGTTGGTGGTTATATTGCATTTAGTTGCCTTGAATTATTCAAATATATTTACCGTAATATTTGATGAAATCTTTAAATAATTTCTTAGGTGTGAATATGAAAGAATTTGCTTTCTTTTATTACTAAGTTTTTTCTTGTTGCTCCACAATTTAAATGAGGAGAGGTCTGTGAAATTCCGCGTCTTCTCGATTATACTTCGCCATTCGTCAGATTGGCAACAAAACGTGCCTATGACGTATGTTGTTTTGGATTACGTTTCCCCGCTCTCTTACTTTTATTTGGCGCTCGAAATTCTTTGGTTGTCAGAACTACTAACTAAGTTTGATCCTTTCAGAAAACGTAACCAACGAAATGTTGAAGGAACTAAGGGCAAATTATGTTGTGCCATTGTAAGCTCAAACTTTTCACTATCTTTCACTTTCACTTGCTATCCTTCAACAATGATTGTGTGCATACTGTCCATATATCTATGTGAGAGTTGAGTTCATCCTCTTCCCATTGACCGTGTTTAATAACAATAATCCAAGTTGTTTTGTGCATGGCTCCTTTAAGATTTATTTACTTCTTTACTCCACAGTACCCATGACATACCATTTGTTGTTGTAAATTACAGAGAATTTAATGGAATTGGTATCTTTTATGTTTTCAGGTTCATGCTCAATTTTTATTTCCAATGCAGAAAGTTTCCTCAGAGGCCTTCTCCATGAAAAAGAGCCTTTTGGTAAAATGTTTTAGGCCGGGTCTCAAGCACAGGCCTTACAGTAGTAGATGGGGAATTCAGAATATTAAAGTTGCATAGCAGAATTACCTCTATTGCTTGATTTGTACTTCTGAGATCTTTTAAATTAAAGAATTAATACATTTTTAAAGCTGTGTATTACATTTGAAATAACATTACAATGATATTACGCCCGGGGAGAACATGCCCCCCCAGTTCCTATGCCTGTGGAAATTTAATTTCTTAATTTCTAAGTAGTCAGACAATTTTCCTGACCCCTTGACAAAGGCAAGAAACTGTAGGTTATACCAACAGTGATTTTTCAAAACAGTTAAGTGCTAAGATTCCAAAATGTTGGTGATACATACAATACTAGTGATGTACAATTTGAGGTTTATTGTCAATGCTTTATTGCCTTTATATATGGAGCTTTTCCAAACGTCTCCATTGCCATCTACAACTAAGTTCTAGATGTTTGGAGTGGTCTAACAATAAACTGCTGATGTCAAATATATCCCATATTACAATTAATACAAAGAAAGCTTGATTTTATAAAGTTTGATTTTAATAGTCAATTGAATGGTCCATAGTCTATTTAATATAGTTAATAATGAAATTTTATTAAATTGAGAGGGGGTTTATAAAGGAAATAACTTTGAAATCTAGAAACAGCACATTTAAAATTTGAAATTTAAAATCAAGAATGTTAATACTCGAATATAAAAGCTATGAAAATCCTTGTTGATATATCTCAATGAGCATGTTTTTTTGCACCAAAAAGCTATCTCTGTCAGATGACCAAAAAGCTATCTCTGATAGATGCCAATACATTCAGTTTAATTAAGGATCGGTTGCTGGTTCCTGCAAAACGATAATCCATTTCGAATCCGTTCACATTGCGAGTCGGCAGAAACAGGGCAATATATTTACAAATATCAAGCTTAGAAATCTGATGTGTACACGACAAACCAGGCGGAATATTAAACGTTAAAGTGTTGCTTGGGAATACAATGAATATAAACAAGTTCGTGTGCGCCAAAAACTGAAGTGTTCTTGCCACATGAACAGTCTTATACCACGAACGGTTTTTAAACCGCCATTTAAAAACCATGTTCACTTCCCGAAGGTTCGTTGAACAATGAAGCATTTCCGGCGGGGAATCGATATGTATCAAGCGCAATGCATTTTGGGAAGACCTTCGTACCTCCTCTGACAACTGGGCGTATGAATTTGATAAGTAGTCGGTCTGCAGAGGAACCTTGGCGAACTATTTTGGTTTCTACGTTTTTCAAGTTACAATATTTACATCAAGGACTGAAAGTTAAAGTTGGATTCCATATCAACGGTAATTACGTTACTTAAATAAATATGTAACGATAAACGATAGTGTTTTGTGAGAGCCAAACATGGCAGTCACGTCGAAGAAGACGCTGTCGTTCAGTGGCCTAATCTGTCTTATTGTGTGTTTTAACACTTATAACACGGGTTTTGATTTATTGTTAAGACATACTGTATGATTCAGATTGTTCGAGTTTTTATCGAAACTGGAGTAAAAGAAGAAACTTTAAATCTTCTGGACGAAGACGTGGTGTGGTGTCAACAGCGAAGTCGAAGGTTTCTAATGGTTGGCAGTTTTGATTTCAATCTACTTAAAGAACGAGGTAATCCTAGTTAAATACTATTAGTTTCTGAAAATAACCTGTAAAGATTCTTTCTTGTAGGCGATTTAGAGTTAATCTACTTCGACTGTATTAAAGATGTGTGAAGTTGATCATCCAGGTTGTTGCAGTCTTGAGAAAGACAGGATCTTCAGAGTTAAGAGTCAAGCTAACTTAGCTAAGGGCTTGACTCTGAAAACGACCGCGGCTGAGGGCCCGTAGAACCGTCAGTCACCAACAATAGTCTTTCTAAAGACTACAACAACCTGGACGATCAACTTCACACATTTAATTATATTCCTAGGTTCAAACCATTTACTTTGTATTTGCATAAGTTGCGTACTATAATTTGATGTTACGAACTTCCAAGATGGCGGCCGCTTCTCTTCAGTCTTCACAGCTCACACCAGCACACTATACGTGGGTGTCGCAAGGTGTTATGTTTGTATGGAAACAGGGTAGATGTTTCGTATCATATACAGCTTGTATTAGTTAAATATATAATAGTTGAAATAATAAGTGTTTTATAATTATTTTTTTTATTCAGATTGTAGATACAGTATATTATATAGAACCAGAAGTGTTTGCAGCAACAAGTGACGTGCTGATGAAAACTATGGTATCAAGGTAGGATAAATTGTGTGGCTGATTTTAAAGGATAATCTCAAGTAAATAAAAGTCAACTAAATTATAGTCCTAGATATTAAGTCATGTTCCAACATGTTTTAACAACAAAACCCTGTTACAGTTCTTTGGGTTGTACATCTATAAAGCCATTATACACCAGTCAATTCCAGCAATGCCCATCGCCTTGTCAATCCTGGGGTGAACTACTGTAATACCGGTACCTGAGAAATATTGTAACTATACAAAGGCCACTCCCTCGACTAAAAAGAATGAGATGCCCTGTAATGCCCCTAGGGATGAGCATGGAATTGATTGATGCAATTTGGATAAAGCTAATTTGTGACCTCTGTATATTTTTTTCTTTTTCACACAAATCAACCATGCCATCTACTCCCAAATCAATGGCACAATATTTGCCATTAACCTCTATGCTATACTGTGGTAAGTACCTACAGTATAATGTGTGCTTTTTTACATCCTTACCACCAGTACCGGTACTCACTATATAGGCTAATGATCAAGTAATGCAATTATTCCATTGTGGATGAGGTTGCAAAGTGACCGAGTGAAACAATGGTGATGGATAATTGAAATAATTAAAAGTATAAAATCTGCCATTCAAAATTTGTATTTGTTATTCTGCAATAGTATAATAAAGCACATAATTTAAATGGTATATATATATATATATATATATATATATATATATATATATATATATATATATATATATATATATATATATATATATATATATATATATATATATATATATATATATATATATATATATATATATATATATATATATATATATATATATATATATATATATATATATATATATATATATATATATATATATATATATATATACACTGTAAATGAAAAAGGGCCATGAAAAAGGGCCAATGAAAAATATTTGTTATTCTGCAATAGTATAATAAAGCACATAATTTAAATGGTATATATATATATATATATATATATATATACACTGTAAATGAAAAAGGGCCAAAACGACTCCAAAAATGGGACCAAAACGGTGACCGCAAAATAGATATTTTTTGGGGGCCAAAATGGCCCCTAAGGGGCGTTTTGGCCCTCTCGGGGTAGGGGCTGTTTTAGCTCTAAGTAGGGACCGTTTTGGCAGAAGAAGGGGCTGAATGGACTTTTGACCAGGATCATTTCAGAAAACTGTGGGGCCGTTTCGGAAAATCAAGGAGTCGTTTTGGCCCGTACGCGGAGCCATAATGGCCCCTATAAAGCGTCGATTAGATTTCTACATGGGGCCGTTTTGGCCCCATTTAGATGAGCTATTTCAGCCACCAAGAGGAGCTGTTATGGAAGAAATAGGGGCTGTTTCGGTTTTAACGCGGAGCCGTTTCAGATAGCTACGCAGCCGTTTTGAAAAATAAGGAGTCAATTTGACTCCATTTTTGGAGCCATATTGGCCCCTAAAACACGTCGATTTAGCTCGGTATTTAGAGCTGTTTTGGCTCTTGTGAAGAAGGGCTATTTGAGCTTTCAAAAGGGGCTGTTATGGGAAAAGTAGGGGCTATTTCAGATTTTTACCATGGCCGTTTCAGAAAGCGGCGGAGCTGTTTTGGAAAGTAAGGAGTCAATTTGACTCATTTTTTGAGCCATAATGTCCCCCAAAACGCGTCGATTCAGCTCGGTGTTTAGAAAAGTATACATTCAGTATGTGACAATACCATAAAAAATGTAATGATTGAATTATATATATATATATATATATATATAATATATATATATATATATATATATATATATATATATATATATATATATATATATATATATATATATATATATATATATATATAATAAAGTAATACTTATAAAATACTGCATATAATAATATAAATATATAGAATAATATAAAATAAAGTTAATTATTTTTCAAATTAAAGTTCGGCTTTTTGAACAAATATATTTGTATCAATAGATAACATATTATAAATCTAACAATTTAACGCAAATCCAACTCCAAAACAAAATGTAAGCATGCTATTTATTAGGGCCCAATTATTCAAAGAGGAATAAGCATCGATATTAAAATTTAATCGGACGAGCAATTTGATTTCCTAGTCTTAAAGTGCTACTGAGATGAAAAATTCGTCTATCCAATTTTGATTTGATCTAAAAGTATTTTGAAAGAGAAACAGAATGGTCCGGGATGGCTTTCGCAGTTTCTCAATACCTCATATCGTTCCAGAGATATTCAGGTTATTAGATGCCTTATGACGTCATTTTCTCACATAAACTAAAGAAAATTCACAAAATGAAGCATATCTCTGCAAATAACATGCAGAAGGTTTTGAAACTTTACACATGTGTGCCAATGATGAAAGTGCACACCACCGTGCATGGTGTGTTGTTGCCATGGAGATCGCTGGGAGGCAGGAGGTTTTAACTAAAAAACTAAAATCTTAGTTTCTGTTTATCTTTCTTAAAGTGTTTATGAAACGAAAATTGACATGACTTTTCATTGATTTAATAATTTATTTGAGAGAACTTCTCAAATGATACAGAATGGCGTTTGTAGTTCTTTAATATCTTATCTCGTTCTCGAGTTATTCAAGATTGTGTATTATAAAATAACATGTATACAACAAGCAACCTGATTGGTTAATACCCGTGCAGGATGAGAGCATCCTGCGCCATAGCCCGGGTTTTTTAAAATGTCGGACAATACACATTTTTCGAGGTTTGAATTTGACAATAATAATATCATAAATGAGAGCGAAATTAATGAAAACAACCCACGGAGATTCGCCCTAGCTACAGAGGAAGACGTTAACGTGTTGGTCTCAAATGCACAAGCACAAAGCACAAAATACAAGACAATTTACGCTGTCAAAACTTTTTAAGGTAAGTTTGTTTACACGCGATAGACTGTATAATAACAACATTCCCAATTCACAAGCGAAATAATAAAATTTACACAAATAAAACGTTAATATTATGTTTTCTAGAATGGGCCAAAGTCCGTCAAATTACAACAGATTTTCACGAAAGGAATAATGAGACATTGGACAGCCATTTACGATTGTTTTACGCCGAAGTAAAAAACCTGGCTGGGGAGGACTACAGCAAGTCAACCCTACTCGGTTTAAGGTATGGTTTAGAGAGATATCTCAACTCCCCACCACACAACAAAGGTGTGACAATATCTGGAAACCCAGAATTTAAGAGGTCCAACCTTGTCCTCAACGTGAAGCTTAAATCGCTCAAAAAGGATGGTAAAGAAAACGTAAAGCACAAACCTCCCCTCGAGCCCGAAGACTTGGAAAAGCTGAAGACAAGCGGTGTATTTGATTCCTTAAATCCCCATGGACTGCAGCGAAATGTCTGGTTCCACACCGTATTGTTTTGGTGTCGTCGCGGTCGCGAAGGTCAGATAAATTTGACAAAAGAGAGCTTCATCTTTGCACAAGATCCGACTGGTGAGCAATATGCAACAATGACACATTGCGAAGCATCCAAAAATCACCCAGGAGGAGTAAAGGATACCGAGAGTTTCCAACATATTGGTCGAATGTACAGGAGGAAGGAGGAAAACGACGGGTACACAGCGTTAAAGCTCTACATCAGCAAGTTAAATCCGCATGCGAAGTTTTCTTTCAGTACCCGAAGCGTAAATGGAGGCCAACTGATGCCACCTGGTACGAAAATCGTCCTCTTGGTGTTAACAAACTCGGCGAAATGATGAAGAATATAAATGCAGCTGCTGGTTTGTCCACGATCTACACAAACCACTGTGTAAGAGCCACTTCAATTACCCTTTGGTCAAACGCTGGCTTAACCAACCGACACATAATGTCAATTTCGGGCCATCGAAATGAGCAGTCCCTGCATCACTACCACCGTAGACCATCAACCTCACAACTTAAGCGCTGTAGTGAAGTTCTGTCACAAGCTCTTGGCGATGAAACAAGTGATTCCGATCAGCATCCAGCAGTCCAGCGAAGGCGTATCGTTGACAGTCTTAATATCAACCCCATGTCATATGCCTCAGCCATGACAACAACAACCTCTACTTCTCACTCTCAGTCTTCCATAACCTGCGTGCAGACTATACCCATTCCCCGGAGGGAATAGTCTGCGCAACGGAGCCCAAAAACTTGTTATGCTGACTCAGCATTACAAGTTTTTTTGGAACGTTCATCTATTGGTTCATAGTTGCACCGGAAATGAAAGGGATAAACAGCGTTGCTGAAGTCAACAATGGCGTTTGCGTTCGAGAGTCTCCGAGGTTTAAGCGAATCTTTTAGTGAAGATAACTTTCAAGAAGCATTAAAACAAGTTTGCTATTACTTCCATGTTGATAATATATACTCAGAGCAAGTCCAGGCTTTGCGCAACTTCTTTAAAGGCAAGAATCTGTATTTCAGCGCACCAACAGGATATGGGAAATCACTTGTCTTTCAAGCTATTCCGCTCATTGCTGATCTTCTGCTACAACAAGCTTCAGGGACAAGCATTTTATTAGTGATTAGTCCATTGCAGTCGCTAATGTTTGATCAAGTTAAGTTCTTGAACGAAATTGGCATCAACGCAGCCGCTATTTACAAAGAACAGGACGAAGCCTTTTTTTTAAGAAATCGAAGAGGGATACAAGAGCGTTGTATTTGCTTCACCAGAAGCAATGATCACAATTGAAAGATGGAGAAAACTCTTTTCATCAGAAACATTTCGAATACATTGTGTTGGAGTTGCTGTCGATGAAGCACATTGTTTAAGTACTTGGTAAGTTTATAGAATAGGTATATATACATAATTAATTTATGTAAATACGTGCTTCGTTTGTAAATATTGGTGTTTATATTGAAACCTCGGGAAAATTCCTTTCCGTATAGACCTCTTATTTGCAGTTAATCGTAGTTGTTTAAAAGTTCATTGTTCTATTTATAACTGAGTAGAATAAATAACTGATAACGTTTTTGTGTATTTGTGCATTATAAAAGAATCTTCCACAAATTTTACGAACTGCTTTTCTAAAATAAAACTTAAATATCTGTTATTTGCATCTAGGGGTTACTCTTCTCAGTCTAACAAGTCTCCATTCATGAAGTACTACAAAGAACTCGGATAGTTACAGGCCTTACTTGACAGTTCTGTTAAATTTGCCATTTTCACAGCAACTGCAAGCAAGATTACCAAGCTACACATTTTTGAAACTTTCAATCTGCATATACTTAATACATTTGTTATTGAGAAAAGCCCATTGAAAGAAAATATTTCATATTCTATTCATTACATTAATAAAGATGATAAACTGGAGGAAATTTTTGGCAGTATCATTCATGAAATTAACAATGAAGAATTTGTGGAACGTACCCTTATTTTTTGTCAGAGTAGGAACCAAGCATCTATTATCTGGAGGATGTTCAAGCTGAAACTGGGAGAGCGATATTTTTTTAAATGTGAGGACTCTCCAAGGACACGGCTCATTGAAATGTATCATGCTGGAACACCTTCATCGGTAAAAGAATATATTCTGTCTGAAATTGTTAAATTGAAAAGTCATTTGAGAATTCTTATTTGTACTGTTGCTTGCGGCATGGGAATTGATTGTAATGGTGTCCATAGAGTAATACATTTTGGACCACCAGATAATTTAGAGGCATATGTACAAGAAACCGGACGAGGAGGTCGAGATAATAAGTCTAGCACTTGTTTCTTGCTCTACAATGGCTTTTTAGCAAGTCGGTGTTCAGATGACATGAAAAGATTCATCAATGATGAGGAATGTCGAAAAAATGTCATTAGACGTTACTTTTGCTCTCCTGCCAACAAACGAACTTCCTGTTTTTGCTGTGACCTGTGTTCAAATAAATGTCCTTGTGATAAAAGGCAATGCAAATACCTGTGTGAGCCATTTGGAAGAGAGGTGGAAAATAAGGATCAACAGCATGACAACCAAGAGAGGATGGTTACTGCTGATGAAAGACAACAGTTGGAGAGTCATTTAAAAGATTACCAAGAGAGTTTTAAAAGCTCTTGTTCAACTGTAAGCCTAGTCTCTTGTCCAGATATTTGGCTTGAATTTAACCAATTTCACATTGATCAGGTCATGAACAATTGTCATAGATTGTTTACTGTAGATGACATCACAACTAATGTTGAGATCTGGAGAACATTTCATGCAAATAACATTTTCCTTTTACTGTCAAAAGTGTTCAAAGATGTGAGTATTTCAGTGGACAGTCTGATACTCAATGAGGAATCTGATGAAGAAGATGAAGAATTGAATTCCACTTGACAAGAAATTCGTGATGATTCTGCTTTACAAATTGACGTATCACAAATGTCAGAAATTGAACATGCTGTTGATATTTTTGACCAATCTGGACAACACTGTGTGGATAGTAACATTCATGTCATTGATTCTGAAATCAAAAGCACTTTGTTGTCCAGCTTTGAAGAGGAAGACATGGACACTGATTAATAGAGATTAATAAAGAATTGCGTGAGTATTAATTATGTACCTATTTATATTACTAAAAAGTAGAGTGCTGCATAGACAGTGTTTTGGATATACCAGTATTGGTGAACTGCCAAGAGCCCTTCATCAGGGGGACTACTTCATATATGCTGATTTTTGTGTCCGACACAGTTTTTGGTTATGACTAAAAGTTATATGGGGACAGGCTTACATGAAGTAAACAGCTTTAGGCATACATGAAATATCTGCATTCATCAGAGTAAGACTCTGATGAAGGGCTCCGAAATGTCAGTATTTCATTACTAAAAAGAGCAAACATGAAATGTCAAAACTATGCAGAACTGACCAAATATTATGTTTACTATTACAACCATTGTATTATTATGTACAAGCAATATTAAAGGTACAGTCCAGTCCGTTCTGCGCATGTGTGATATTTCAAACGTTGGGGACCCCACATGTAAACAAACTTTAACGCAATAGATTTGGTCTAGCTCTATTAGAGTGGCAGTTTGATATATTAACAACATTTAGTAACCAAACAGCTTCTTATAACACGCTTTTTAGGCGTAAAAGCTCAAGAGTGTGAAAAAAATCCGCAATACTTCATGTTCAATGTTTATATAATGCAATGTAAACAAACGATGTGAACAGAAACGTGGACATGCGCAGAACGGACTGGACGGCACCTTTAAGTAATTTTGGATTTGCAATGCTAAATATTCCAGAAATCCCAATTTTCATTAACAATTAAATTTTAGATCTAATACTGTGAAAATTTAACACATTAAATTAATGTTTTCAGTTACTAGTACTGTATATTACCGAGAAAATTTTGATTTATAAATGTTATTCTTATGTTTCTCAATCCAAGTATAAAATGCATGTAAATCAAAATCAATTAACAGGTTTTGATCAATACCCTTGAAAGTGGTATATGACCTTCCTTCTGTGAGCTGCAAAGCTTGTTGTCTTAACAGTTCATTTACTATTTTCTTCAAGTCGTCTTCAGTTTTCAATAGTGTATGCTTTCCGGATCTTCGGATAACTCTGCAAGTGCTATCGTACATGTCAAGGATTATTTTATTGTAAGTTAAAGCTTTACAATACCGGTCGATGGCTTTTCTATTTGTTGCATTTGGGCCCATGTGTCTAATGACACGTTTGATAACATTATTGAAATGTTCGAGTGCCATATCAAGGGGTACATGTCCTCGAATACCAAACTTCTCTTTGTGAAAACGATTCCATATAAATCGGTGTGAATCTCTAGGTGACAGAGTGCCATAAATTTTGGCACATGATGAATAATGCTTCCAAAGCATACTTCCTACTTCTGGACCCATCATGTTTCAAATGTGGCAACATAAATTTCCAACACCGTATGACACGAGCTCCATCTCCTTCTTTGATAGCATCAAAGAAATTATAAACAATTAATCCATAATCCATAAAAGAACATTGATAATTGAATATATCATCTTGCTTCACTTTCTGACGATAGTCCTGAACAATCTTGTTTTGATGCAATCCATGGGTTTTCTCATGTTCAATCCGTTTTTTCCCATTAAAAACAAAAGTCTTATTGCATGTAGGCTGTCTGCACTTGTATTTCCCATCAGTGAAAATTGGATTATTGACTTGCAGCCATTCATCATACTCATGTTTTTGGCGGACTAGATCCAAATTTTCACTTCTGAGGATAAAATTGTTAACTACCTTCTCAGATAAGGCTGACAAAAACATTTGTTTCTCATATTGGCCTTTGCTTTTCAGATCAGCTGGAAGATGAGTCTCACTTGGCAGTTCATCAAAACTACTAACTTCCAGTATCTGCAGAACAGCAGTAACAATACGTGCTTCAAGCTCCAAAATAAAAAACCGTTTGTATCCATCAACTTTCTTGCTCACATCTGCAGTCACATTTCTTCTATATATTAGCAGGCGCTCACTGTAGAGGGTACACTTATCAAATGCTGACTTGGTGTTGTAGAATTTATCAAACCCATACTAAAAGGAAATAAGCAAATGTAAAGAAAACATTTTAATCATTATAAACATAAAGTGATATAAGTCTGTTACCTGCAAGAATTTCATTCCTCCATGGAAATCAGCAACTTCAAAGTGCATGCCCTCCAAACGCTCCTCTGGTGTAAATCCATTGGCAACATGTAACAATACGTTAACTCCTCTTTCAACAGAAAGCTGATCTGCATGGATTCCTTGTCGTGCGTACTCTCGTTCTTCACCTTCACCAGAATATGGCACATACTTTTTATGCAATTCCTCTAATACTTTCTGCATTCCAGATGCTTCATTTTCATTTTCAAAAATCATTCCCAAGAAGTTCTAAAAGCAAATAAAACAAATTAAAAAGTACAGTTAGCTGTATAATTATTTAACATATTGCTTTTCAGCCTTTTCCAATTAAATTTAAACATGCTATGACTCAATACAATATTATGTAACTCAACTGTTGAGGACTACTGGTTTAACATGTTGTAGTATACATACAGTGTTTGTTGGTCTAACTGTAGTAGATGAATACTGATGGGGAATGTGCTTTTCAATACAATACTCAAGAAACTTGAGGCATGGAATGGTAGATGTTGCAACTCTGTTTACAAGACGTCTATAGTCCTTGTTGTTTGTGCTTCTGGGTTGGGATGCAAATGCCATTTTCAATGCTGAGAATCCTAGATTCTTTTGGTTTTTCACATGAAAGGTGATTTACTGATATCCTATTTTCAGTTGCTATAACTGTTACCCAATGTTCATCAGCATTTTGATGATCTTCTGTCATAGAATGCATTTGAGTCCTGATATCAAAATTATCAAAAACAATTTTTCTCCCATTATCAGCTTCTCATGGATTACCATCATTTTGGTCTTCATGAAGGGTTTCCTCACTGGTTGTAACAGCGTGTTCACTGGTGGATTCAGCAGATTGATTCCTGTAAAAAAGCCGCATTATGTCATTAATATCAAAACACAATGTGCACCCTTCCCCATTATGAACAATATCATTGATCAGATAGAGGTAATGTCATGAGTAAATCTACTTAATGTAACCATGCCAAACATACTATATATTGTTGGCATGGTGGTATTAACAGTCAGGTTCACATAAACATCTGGCATTGATAAATTTTAGATTTAAAATTTGTCTAATTGAGTTCTAGCCTTTGTGTACCAGTAACTGGACTTTTTTAGTAAGTCTAACCCATCCCTGCTTGTATATCCTCCCATTGATGAGTACAATGATCTGGCATTAGGGACTGTTCATAAATTACCAGGGGGTGGATGTTTGAAGTAAAAGGTTAAAAAACGTGACCTCCCACGACGATGAGTATGAAATAGCATGACCCTCCCTTTGGCAATAGCCAAAAATATCATGACCCCTCCCCTTGTACAAAATAGCTTCTACCAAAATAAACCTTCATACTGAAGCATATCTGTCTTTTTCTCAATAATTTTTAAAATGTATGTAAAATGACATTTGACTCTAGGATATTATATAAAACGTGTGTTGTTTTATGTATTTTATGAATCAATTCATATGTTACTATTATACTATTAATCACTATTTTATTACACTATTTTACAAAAATCACGTTGGTCTTTTTTTGAGCAAAGTGAAACTATCATAGATTGTGAGCTTAAATTTATGGTACCCTTCCTTTTGATAGTTCAATTTTCTATAATTCCCTCCCTTTTGAGGGGCTAAAAAAGTTATGACCCTCCCCCTGGTAATTTCTGACCAGTCCCTTAGCAAGGGTAAATGTATCAGGAACAGGTTAACATCTGAAGATTGGGTATGGTCTGGACAGGCTAGGGTTAACACTTAAATCAACATAAACATCAACATGTAAATAATTAGGGAACAGTTATTTACATAATGATGCTAACCTATTTACTTGTCTCTCTAGTTCCAGCCTACGACTTTCATTTCGAACTTTATCAGTAACATAGCTGTCGTGATCCTTTCCAAATTCATCCAACTTTTTGTACATGTATGTGTGAGAAACAGTCAAACGTAATGAGTAAGGTACCCTTAAAGGACAAATTATATTTAATCAGTATGTAATGGATTTCCACATTACAGTATATTACATGTATATCAGGGAATTTTACACACTTTTAAAAAGGGTCTCAACATAATTTATGAAATGAAAACGAAAATAGTAAAAGGAAAAAGCAGTATTCCCTTTCAATATATACCCCTTCATAACCAAGGTTAAATACATTAAACTAAATATTATGTACTCACCATCATGCCAGAGTGCTGAAGTATAATTGTTATGAGTAACTGCATAGTTGTCATGCAACGGGAACGGTTCTTCAAACAGATTGCAGCTGCCATACAAGTTGCTGGAAGCCAGAATAAGTCACTGTTGGTAATCTTACTTCTACGAAACGAAGCAGCTTTTAACACAGCTCTATACAATAGGGCCCTTTCTTGTAACTCCTCGTCAATCCTTTCGAATGTGGTGTTTTCAAGCTCCTCTTTTTTGGTCTGTCTAAGGCAGCTTATGTTCTTCAGTGAACACATTTGGTCACATTCCTTCTGCACTTCTTTGACCATCAAATCCACAAGGTGTTTCCTTAAAGTATTTTGCTTCCACACAGCAGTTGCAATTTGTTTATATGTCCCACGACACAGCATCTTCCCCAATCGAAGAAGCTCGTCGCCAAGTTCCTTTTCCTTGATATTGCTGGGCCACTCAACCCTGATTCTAACTGAGGTTTTGCCTTTTTCCTGAACCTCCTTACTGGCATTGAAAACTGCACAACGCGTCGTTTGTGTCGTTTTGTTTGAAATCAATTTAAGCCGTTTAGGACGTAGTCTGTTAGGACGTGTTTCACCTTCTGTTGCATCTTCTATGTTTAGCCTCTTATCAGAGCGCTTCGGTGTACTTGTGCTAAAAAGGCCAACATTTGAACTGTACGATGAACTAACTGGATAATTGCTTAAAGTTTGTTCGTTTGGTCTTGGTCGAATTGGTAAACCGCAAACAAGTTCACTCGTTTGTGTACAGCTTGGTACCTTTATTGGAGATAAAAACCCGTGCGTTGAACTCGCTGCTGTATAAATTTCCCTAAGTTTAGTGTTCAATTCTTCAAGCTTGTTTTTTGCGTTCGTTCGTCTCTTCAAAAGTTCGTTACATTTTCTGCATATGTACTTCGCTATATAATTTCGAGTGAAGAATTCCAAGTCCTCCAATGCCCCTTCAGGATTAAAAATGACACTTGAACTAGCTCCAGATTTTTGTCACAAGGTTTCTTGATATTCTCAAAACACACAACACAAAGTTCAGCCATGTGTATTAGGCGGCCATCTTTGAAAGCGTCAAAGAAAATCGGAAGTAGGCTGGGAGCGAATTGCGAAATGCTAAGTGAGCATAACAAGTTTTTGGGCTCCGTTGCGCAGACTATTCCCAACGGGGAATGGGTATAGTCTGCACGCAGGCTAAGTCTTCCAGCGTTCAGATCGGAAATCTTCCGAACTTTGATTCTATGTTTAGCGGTTGTTCCATCGGGAATGTAAATGTTAACTTCAGTCTGCAATAGTGAACTTGAACTGAACTCTTGTTATATTTTAAAACGTTGTAAAACCTTGCTCTATATTTGCGATCATTTCTTTTCAGTAATATTCAGGTTGAAGGACAATCGCGGGGGGTAGGGATGTACTCTCTTTTGATTGGTAGTTGAGAGTTGTTGTGAGAATTGCATACTTCATCAATTATTTAAATAAAGTTTACCGTTGTTTCACTGTCGTTATTTTATAAAACAAATACCAAATGGTTTTCCGTACAGGATAGCGTGATCCAAACACTTGGGATGTTGCTCGACTTTCGAAAAGCTAAAAAACACTCGCCTAGGCGGCTCGTGTTTTTTTACGCTTTTCGAAAGTCTCGCAACATCCCACGTGTTTGGATCACGCTATCCTGCACGGAAAACCATTTGGTATTCCTTTAATATGACCTATGACGTCACTAGATGCACCCACCATTATGATGAATCAGAAAATGAAGCATATCTTCAAAAATATTGCGCAAAATTGTTTGAAACTTTATACAGGTATACAGGTCACTAAATTAAATATCCACACGTCAACTTTGCCCTACAAAGAGTTTGACTCGAAGTTGCTCTGTTTTGTTGGCAATACTATTGAAAATATACATCACTGGTCAACACTTAAATATTGGTTTAGAAAAGGCAGAATATAAACAAGTTTATGAGAGGAATAAAGGAGTCTGGGAACTAATCTGTTACCATGGCAACGATAAAGTTTACGTGGGTTATTCAATTTAGTGACCTGTATACTTGTGCAAAGTTTAAAGGAATTTTGTTCAATAGTTTTGAAGATATGCTTCATTTTCTGATTCGTCATAATGGTGGGTACAACTAGTGACGTCATAGGTCATATTACCCAATCTTGAATAACTCGAGAACGAGATAAGGTATGGAAGAATTACAAACGCCATTCTCTTTAAAATAAATCAATAAAAAGCCATCTCAATCTTCGACTCTATGCACTACAGTAAACGTTGTTTGATAGAGGAGAAATAAACAAATTTTGTTTTACAAGTGGAAGAGATCTGACACCAAGCGATCTCCATGGCAACAACATACTGTATACGGTGGTGCGCCCTTTCATCATTGGCATACATGTGCAAAGATTCAACTTTCAAAACATTCCGCTTGTTATTTGCTGAGAAATTCCTCATTTTGTTAATTTTATTTAGTCTGTATGAGAAACTGAAGTCATATGGCATCTAATTTGCATGTTTCAAAAACCTGAATATCTCTGGAACGAGATAAGGTATTCAAAAACCAAAATCTGATTCATTTTCAAATTATTTTTAGATAAAATCAAAATTGGATAGACGAATTTTTCATCTCAGTGGCACTTTAATATTTTCAAACATGTTTGCAGTCATCTTTATAACTCTGTTCACACACTTATCACCCTTTGAACAGCTAGCTCTATGCAGATATATTTATGACAAAGCATTGAAAAATGAAGTTACTCTTATCAGTAATTGGCCTCCTTGTTTAGTATTACCAAATACAATTGTTTCTAAGAAACATAAAATACCAACATGGCTATATTCAATGTTAAAGATGTAAAAACTTGCCAACAAGCCAATAATTGCCTCGAAACAGCTGTTGGCGCTTGCAAGGGTCGATTTGAGGCAAGAGTCGATTTGAGGCAAGAGTCGATTTGACGCAAGAGTCGTTTTGACACAAGGGTCGATTCGACACATACAAGAGTCGATTTACCGAATAGGGCCAAAATGAAATGGCCTCTACTGAAATGGCCCATATTGATGGCCCCAAAACTTGGGCCGAAATAGACCCAGACGAAGAGTCGTTTTGGACAGGGGGGTCTGAATTGGAAAACGGGCGGGTTAATTCAGAAAATGACAGGGCTGAAATGGCAAGGGATGGGGCTGATTCGGCATTTCCGCATAGCTAAAATGGCCCTGTCAACGCCGATTGAGCTCTCAAATGCCAAAACAGCTCGCGCATTGGGCCAAAACGGCTTTGGCCCCAAAGGAGCTGAAACGAAATTCGGAGTCGTTTCAGCCCTTTTTCATTTACAGTGTATATATGCATTTTCGCAACTGGTCCCGGTTTGGTCTTAAAATGTGTGTATTCCAACACTCGAAATTTTCCTTCACCATAAATCCTTTATATATATATATATATATATATATATATATATATATTATATATATATATATATATATATATATATATATATATATATATATATATATATATATATATATATATATATATATATATATATATATATATATATATATATATATATATATATATATATATATATATATATATATATATATATATATATATAACAAACAAAGTGAAAACACTGATTACTTCATTGAAGTTTATTCACAACAAACTTGTTTCGTATGACAATCCGAAGCTTCGGATTGTCATACGAAACAAGTTTGTTGTGAATAAACTTCAATGAAGTAATCAGTGTTTTCACTTTGTTTGTTATTTCGCTCTGCGTTTACGCATTGAGCACTCTATCCTATGCATATGACTTTGAACCTGATAATTTTTATCAACATACTTCTATATATAATATATATATATATATATATATATATATATATATATATATATATATATATATATATATATATATATATATATATATATATATATATATATATATATATATTATATATATATATATATAATATATATATATATATATATATATATATATATATATATATATAATATATATATATATATATATATATATATATATATATATATATATATATATATATATATATATATACCTCATCTGTAAAAAGAATCTTCAGGCAGCTGCCTGAAGATTCTTTTTATTCTTTTTACAGATGAAACAAGTTGTAGCAGACCAGTTTTGAGGTAAGCGAAAATTATATTTGCTCTAACTATATGTTGTTGAGCACTCTTTGCATTTCGTAGACCAAAACCTACACGTATATATATATATATATATATATATATATATATATTTCAAATCAATCAAGAGTCCACAAAATGCGACAACACATACGAATCGAACAAAACCAAACTAGTCGAAAATTATTGAAATTTGCATAGTTCATTTTACATACCTGTAGTTCATAGCTGTGTTTGAGGTGTAAAAAGTGGCCAAGTTCACCATAGCAACTGGTCTTGCTATGCAAATTTTGAAACGATTTACATATTCAGATATTTAGAAATATATTGTTTCCAAAATATGCAGACGTTTACAAATTAGCATAGCATGACCAGTTGCTACGGCTAGCTTCGCCACTGGCTGTAAATTAAGGCAAACAAAGATTCAAAGAAGAAACTGGTCTAAACAATGCGCTCGTTACTCGTTTTTTGTTTACAATTTTTGCGTTTACGTTGCTTAGCAACGTAAGCGTTATGCTATCGGCGGCGGACTATGTGGATATGTGGCTAAATGGCTGTGTTTGGACACTCTTATTTGTGACGTAACAAGCTAGGTCACGTGATGACGTGATCCAGTTGTAGCGTGGTCGAGCCCCTGACAAAGTTCGCATCTTTCTGTCTGTTTGGCCACTGTTTGCTTTAGTTTTCGAAATTTTACCAAGGTAAGGAGACAAGTTATGAGTATTAACGTCATGTTAATCGATATGAAATTTGTTGATCAGTTCTCGTGTGAACATTTACGATTTTTGTGGGAGTTTAAAACGGCAGCACTTTCCTTGCGATAGTATCCAGATAGTCTTATCTGATTCATATTTTTTTTCTGTTTTAGGAGTCTTGCAGGAAAGATTTGTGAGTTCATCACTTGTGACAGTTTTGTTCTCACAGGAGCCATTGTGTTCGCGCTGATCAAGAGTTCGATCAGACACTTATTGTGTGCTATCACACAACTCAAATTAAACGAAGCCATTGTGCTCGTCAAAAAGCTAAACGAAGCCATTGTGCTCGTTCGCCCATTGAGGCAAAATAACTCGCCCGTTGAGGCTAAACTATAACTCGCCCGTTGAGGCAAACTACAACTCGCACGTTGAGGCAAACTACAACTCGCCCATTGAGGCAAACTACAACTCGCCCGTTGAGGCAAACTACAACTCGCCCGTTGAGGCAAACTACAACTCGCCCGTTGAGGCAAACAACAAACACAGCTACTATGCTGTATAAACACGATTTGAAATGGGAGTAACGATTGAGCAATACAGAGCTCGAATTGGTGCCCACAATAGCATTGGAAAAACCAAAGAGGATATTAATTCTCATCTCGAAGGTATTTATATTTGGAATACAATGCCAATATTGATATTATTGTACCGCAGTGTATTTTTAATAGGCTATATCGTGTATGTTGCACTATTGTTAAGAATGGCAAATGATGTTGAGGAAAATCCAGGACCAACTGTATATGATATAATTTATCCAAGTGATACAATTTGTACAGATTTTAGTCAAGGCAATGCAAGACAATTTGGACAAAATGCAGGTAAACAATGTGTTGCTATGTCACTGACTGCAATAATATATACTCAAGTAAAAGATATTACAACTTGGGAATACCATATTATGTGCTGGAAGTAACCTTTATCACCTCGCCCAGACGGCGCGAAGCGCCGTCCAGCGCCGAAGGCGCTGGGGCGAGGGTGATAATCTTGACGGGGTGGTAGAATGTCCGGTCGTCTACAATGTCCGGTCGTATATGGGAAGTTAGTTCTGCGAAATGTTTGTGCGGCGTATAAATATAGGTATCCATCAACCGGACATCGGTTGTCTTGGTTACGATGACGTGCTCACGGCGAATAAAGTAGGTAAACAAGGATATTTAAGGGTCTACAAGGATATTTATCTAAGGTCGTGAGCGGGAACATTTTGTGTTGTTTTACTCGAAAAAACGTGAAATGAGTAATTTAAATAACGAATGGCAGGCTGAAGCTGCACGAGCAGAAGAGAACGAGAGGGGACAGTCGTTATTAAAAACAAAACCTCAATACTTATTCTGTAACAAAACCAACACAGCAAGAAGGATTGCGACAGAAACAAGTCAAAGCGACTCGAAGACGATATCCAGTGTTTATATTAATACTACAGAACAGTAAGTGATTGTTCATATTTTGAAATAAACAGTATGTTTATTCTGTGCTTGATAATGAGCCTATATAGTAGAATATAGCTGTGTTTCAGTGTTTATACGACCTGGGCCTGGCCTACAATTTATAGTATATAAACAAGCATTGCTGTACCATTGCTGTACCATAATATAGTGACAACCTGCGATTTCCGGTCGAGTTCGATAAACATTATTTTTAATACATTAATATGCCTTTTCAACATAGTTTTTTGGTTAGGGTTGGTAATTTGGTTAGGTAGTTATATTAGGATTAACATTTCGTTGAATTATAAAAGACTCTTGACTTGAGTGACGAAGGGCTTTCGCTCGAAACGTTGAATGTCTGAGACCTGTTACACACTATTTTGGCAGTACACCAACCTTTAAAGATCTGTGTTTCTGCCTACAATGTACAGTACGTTGAACAATATTTTATCTTCAATAAAACAACCATGTCATGTTTGTTAGTTGTAACTTGTATAGTCTGCATTGTGATTGTTCAGAAATCTTTAGACAAATTTTGAAATACTTAACCGAGAGAGTTGTACTATATATATACATTCTGGGATTGGGAAAAGTTTAGGCATTATTAATAATACTAATAAAAATACAGGATAGCCTGTTCAATACTAACATTGGTATTGACGGGATCCTGTTTCCTAACAAATTACAATTATTATTTATTACAAATATAAATTTATTACAGATACTGTATTCATATATATGTATGTACAATACAAATGTAGTATTGTCAATTAAGGCAATAGATATTAGATAATGCTCTTACATGTATGCAATGAACACATTCATTGAGATTAAAATAGTTCTTTAGAAATGGTGGTAAAATGCCTTCAAGACATTTCTTAACTAACATGATACCAATCCTAGGGTTTCTATTAACCGATCAATTTCATGTCCAGACTTAGGAAAGGTCAGTTTCTCTGCCCTGCATTGAGACCTCAAGAGCATCTATCCTCACCAACAATCGGGATAGAATCCCTAATACTGTATTAAAACCAAATTTGCACTATATGCACCCCTAGACATTTGAATGATAAAGAGAATGCACTTTCTTCCTTCATTCTTTAACAGTCTTTGGTGTCTTTTTATAGTTGATTATTTCATGAATCACAAGGTCGGTGAGAGGGGGGGGGGGAATAGCCTGGGACCTTGGAAGGGGCCCGGTCGCGTCGCCACATCAATCACTTGTGACTGGTGTAATCTGCAGACCAATGAATTGTTGCAACCATTTTGCATACCTAACACAAAGTACCAGTTCATCTCAACACTGTTCCCCAATTCCGTCGAATACTGTGAATTATTGAACAGGGGTGTCCAAAACAAAAATTATTGAACGCTGATAACGTCACTAGGACAAAGCGCATAACTACAGTACTGTATTACAGTAGTAAATTAGCAACTACTCTATGAAAGTTTCAAACAGTAAGCGGGCGAGGGGTGTTGCGTATAACGTATTTCTAGTACTTGCATAAGTAATGCCATTAAAAAGATTTTTTGCTATTAACTGATGTGCCAGAATTTATTTCAGTTGATGATAAAGTTTATTATTTACAATATAGTGACTCCTATGCTGGTGATGTATTTATGATAACAGACAATGAACCATTTTACTCGCTGATGAGTGCTCTAAATAAAATATTTTCCCACTCTGAATTGAATTATCAACATTGTTTGTTGACTATTGATTGTAACACAGTAGCAATATCCATGATTTCTGAAGGAAAATTTAAGATATTTGATTCTCATTCAAGAGATATATATGGCATGCCAGACCCATGTGGAAAATGTGTATTAATTGATGTTGAAGATTTAGATAACCTGTCAACTTATTTTCAAAGTAGTTACCACTACATGTACCCTCAAAACACTACATTAGCTTTTGAAATCAAGGGAGTAAAATTGTTAAATTCAGATAACACTATTATTCAAAGCAACAATCTAACTTTAATGGATAATCCCAAATGAACTACATGTAAATATAAATGTTTATCTGTCACAAAAAGCCAAAAATAGAAAAAAACTGAAAGCTTAGAGGAAAGGGAAAGGCGCTTGATGAAGCGTCGTCAAAAGTACAAAGAAAATAAAGAAAAAGAGTCTACTGAAAGTAGACAACTAAGATTATTGAAGCTTCGAGAGAGTCGAAAACATCAATCTCTGGAAACTATAGGGGGAAAATAGTGTTAGATAAACGCCAAAGGGCTAAGCAGTCTGTGATAAATGAATCAGATGAATATAGACAAAAGAGGTTGTTTGATAAGCGTAAACAAGCTAAACAGGCTGTCAATAATGAATCAGATGAACATAGAGAAAAGAAGTTGTCAGATCTGCGGAGAAGGGCTAAGCAGTCCATTATAAATGAATCAGATGAACAGAGACAAAAGAAGTTGTTTGATAAGCGTAAACAGGCTAAACAGGCCATTGACAACGAATCAGATCAATGTAGAGAAAAGAGGTTGTCTGATATGCAGAGAAGGGCTAAGCAGTCCATTTTAAATGAATCGAACCAACAGAGAGAAAAGCGGTTATTAGATAAGCGTGATAAGGCTAGAAAAATCCAACAAACCATGACTTTAGAATTTCATTGTGCTTTATCAAAAGGGCCACTTTATATTTGCACATGTTGTGATCAATTGTTGTATAAACATAGTGTATGTTGTGCAGAAAAAACTCGACTAACTAATCCCAGCATGGTTAAGCACTTTCAGAACACAATTAGTGTAGATAATTTGCCAATCATGTAATAGCTATTTAAAAAAATAAAGTACCACCATGTGCTATCACAAATGGAATGACATTTCCAGAAAAACCAGACTTTTTCGACCTCAATGAGTTGGAATGCAGGCTTCTTGCACCCAGGTTAGCTTTTCAAAGATTATGCAAGCTCCCAGAGGAAAACAATTAAAAATAAATGGTAATGTTGTTAATGTGCCAGCTGATGTAATAAACACTGTCAATATGTTACCAAGGTTACCAGAACAAACTGGTACAATTAAAGTTCAATTAAAAAGAAGATTACAATATAAGAGTTCAGCATTGTCCCTAAATGTGAGGCCACACAAGGTTTTCCAAGCTGATGCTTGGTTAGCACACAATAGTGTTCTTTATAGAGAGCAAGGAAAACCCTTGATCAAAACTGGGCAAATACATGTAACTTTGGTGAAAACATAATCGACACTGATGACTGCCATACTGATCAACCAGAAAAAATATGTAAGCAAAATTCTGTTCAAACTGAAACAAATATGTGTATTAATGATGATGATCAATGGAGTGAAGATGAAGCAGAGATGCCTGCAGGTGTTATTGATAGCATGCTAACTCCTACAGACTTTCTTGATGATAGTGAAAGAGAACAAATTCACAATGTTGCACCTGAAGAAGGTAACAGACCACTTAGCAATTTAGAGATACATATTCTGAAGAATTAGCTTACCCATGCAGGAATATTGCTAAGTCAAAAAAGAAATGAAGACAAACACAGGTTAGTTAGTGCTTACTATAGTGAAATATGTAAGTCAGAGTTGAGGAGATCTGACCGAAGGGCAGCCATGTGTGTTGAAAATATTTTTTTCAAAACTAAAAAATTGCAAATGAAGATCCTGTTGGGAAAATCTCAAATTGCTTTAAAAAAATGCAAACAAGGCAATCAAACAATAACTGCAGGCCAATTAAGGCAACAAAGTGGTTTGGAAAGACTTATTCACCATGACGAAGGTTACAAATTCTTAAGAGCGCTATGAGGGTCACCACCATATTTTGAAAAGGCAAAAAAGACTTGTTTGCTATGATTCGACAATCATAGCAAATCATAGCCTCATTGTTTTGCAGCTTTTCATCAGCTGAAACAAAATGGATTTATTTGCTAAAAAATACTTGGCAAACTTGTTGACCATAAAGACTACACTGATATTGAACTAGAAAACTTAGACTGGAATGAAAAATGTAGATTAATTCAAAGTGACCCAGTGACATGTGCAAGACATTTTGACTTTCAATTTAATACATTCTTAAAACAGTTTTTGATGAGCAAGTATGCTCCACTAGGAAAAGTAAAAGATTGGTTTTACCGAGTTGAATATCAACAACGAGGCTCCCCCCACATCCACATGTCGATATGGCTTGAAGGTGCTCCAGTATTTGGAGTGGACAAAGATGAAGAAACATCATTTATTGATCAAATAATTACTTGCCAAAAACCAGTTGATGAACCTACACTCCTGAACCTTGTGAACCGACAAACTCACAGACATTCTCACACCTGCCGAAAAAAATCAAAAAATGTGTGTAGATTTAATTACCCACAACCACCAATCAGATCAACTCAGATACTCTATCCTCTTGAGGATAACATTTCACCAACAACCAAAAGAAACCTAAAACAATCATGGAAAAATATTATGAAAAATCTCAATGATTTAAAAGAGGGAGAAGATATTACATTTGATCAACTTACAAGTCTAGATGTGACTGAACAAAACTATATATTAGCAATTTGATCATCTCTCAATTGCCCTACAATATATTTAAACAGAAAACCAAATGAACTTAGAGTCAATAACTATAATGCTGCATGTTTGAGTGCATGGAGAGCTAATATGGATATCCAGTTTGTCCTTGATGTATATGCTTGTGCATGTACATTGTTTCATACATTTCCAAAGCACAAAAAGGAATGAGTGAATTATTGCGAAAAGCATGTGATGAAGCCAAAGAAGGAAATGCTAGTATTAAACAGCAAGTTAGAGTTATTGGAAATAAATTCTTAAATCGTGTAGAAATCAGTGCCCAAGAAGCAGTTTATCTAGTACTACAAATACCAATGCGAAAATCATCTCGACAAGTGGTATTCATTAATACATCCCCCCTGAACAAAGAGTTGACCTTTTAAAACCAATGAGTGAAATTGAAGAAATGGAAGATGAATGTGAAGAAATTATTCAGGTGGACTGTTAAAACGATATATTGAGCGTCCTGCATCTCTTCAAAATATTACTTTGGCTGATTGGGCAGCATGGTATGATTCTTTTGGAAAACCATATCAAAAGAAATCATAGGAGTTAGACATTGATAATCTTCCAAAAGAAACATTAATTGATGATGAAAACAATGATGATGAACTGTGTGATCAGAGTAGTACAGATAATGCTAAAACTTAAAGTAATATAAAAAAATGTACAAACTCCAGAATTATTAGAAGTGTATGGTTTAACCGGGAAGCCCAGCCAGAAAAACATTATCGTGAACTCATTATGCTTTTTACTCCATGGAGAAATGAGGAAACTGATTTAATTTCACATTATTCTTCATTCGAAGAACATTATCTTGCTAGAACTGATGAAATCAGTGAACAAATGAGTCAATATGCTGTATGTAGTGAAGACTTAAATGAAATCCAGCAACATTTAAATGATGACAATGAAGATCAATTTGATTCAATAGCACCAGTAACACAAAATATTGAACTTCAAGATGAAAATGAAGGGAACCAAGATTTACATCCTGATTTCAATGAAATATATGATCTATCAGATGATCTTGGTATTCGATCAACAGCACACAATAATGAACCACTTATCTTAAATGAAATGCCAGATGATCAATACCGAGAAATGGTACAATCGTAGAATAAGAAGCAAAAGGAATTCTTTTATCATGCTCTACACTTTATTAAAGCAAGTGACAAGCCATTTTACTCTTTTCTCAGTGGAGATGGAGGAGTTGGTAAATCTCACCTAACAAAATCAATTTATCAGGCTGTACTTAAATATTATAACACACGTGGTGGTGAAGATTTCCATCAGGTAAAAATATTACTGCTGGCACCAACAGGAAAAGCTGCTTTCATTATTAAAGGCAACACGATACACAGTGCTCTTGCAGTACCGGCAAGTCAATCATTAAAAAATTACAAGCCAGTTGACTCCAGTAGGCTAAACACTTTAATACCTCAACTAGGGGGTGTTAAACTAATATTACTAGATGAAATATCAATGGTTGGCAACAATATGTTCACTGTTCAAATCAATAATCGACTCAAAGATATAAAGGGTAGCAAGGAAGATTTTGGAGGTGTTAGTATTATTGCAATTGGAGATTTATGCCAGTTACAACCTGTATTTGATGGTTATATTTTCAACGATATTCAAAATTCTGAATATAGCATACTTGCCCCTAATTTATGTAAGAAATACTTTAGAATGTTTGAACTCGACGAAATTATGAGACAAAGAGAAAGCAAAGCTTTTGCTGAGATTTTAAACAGACTAAGAGAAGTTAAACATACTGAGAATGATATCATGAAAATCAAAGAAAGATGTGTTCATGAAAACGATTGGCCAAGAGAAGCTCCTCGACTGTTTATACAAAATGTTATGGTTGATGATTATAATGAAACTGTTTATCAAGCATTACTGGGTACCAAATATAATATCAAAGCACAAGACAGTGTCATTGGAGCTAATTCTGCAGAACTAAGAGATAAAATAATGAGGCAAATTCCTCATGTGCCCCTAAAAACACAAGACAATTAGCAACAAAGTTAAGACTTGCTGAAGGTGAAAGAACAAAAATTGCACTCAATGTAAGAACTGATGATGGCCTAACAAATGGTTCTAGCAATGTAGTTAAAATAATTCAGTTACATCAACCTGACACACCATCTGGTATAATATGGGTAGAGTTTGATTATGAAGATGTTGGTCAGAAAACTAGACATGAAAACAGACGTCTTTATGTGCAAGGCATCCAACCTACATGGACACCAATTAAACCAGTAACTACACAGTTTCATGTTGGTAGAACTAAATCAGCCCAAGTGGTAAGAAAGCAATTTCCACTACGCCCAGCTGCAGCTAAAACTGTACACAGATCTCAAGGAGATACTCAGAATGAGATTGTTGCCAATCTTAACACCAAAAGATAAATTCCTCATATACATTATGTTGCACTTAGTAGAGTTACTACAATTGAAGGATTGTATATTACTGACCTGTGCGAAAATAACATTTCTGTCTATCCAAAAGTTGTAGAAGAAATGAAAAAGCTCAGAACAGAGAGAAGCTTACAACTTTGTTATACTCCACTATACGAGGTGTCATCTGATTTAAAAGTTTGTCATTTAAATGCTCGTTCACTACACAAACACATTGAAGATGTCCGAAATGACTTTAATTACTCTTCTTGTGATATAGCAATATTTACAGAAACAAGGTTCAGTCCATTTGATGATGATGAAATGTACAACATTAATGGTTTTCAACTATTTCGAAATGACGACATTTTTAATCGGAATGATAATAGATACCATACCATGGTACAGCGGTTTATAGTAAAATACCATTTGTTGAGGGATATCCTTACAATGATAATATCAATGGTATTGAATTTACTGTTATTAAAGTTATCAATCATGAGGATATCAACATTATAGGAGTATATCGCTATCCACAAGTTCCCCTGACTCATCTATGCTCAGCATTACAGAATATTATTGTTGTTGTCAATAATATATTCATTGGAGATTTTAATGTGAACTGGATGGTTGATACAGAACGACAATCACTTTACAATGTTATGGTTAGAGACAATGGTTATACACAATTAATAACAAGTTATACAACAGATAACAATACACTTATTGACCACATATATACTAATATAACAAACATGGAAGTTGATTCTGGAAATTTAGAAACATACTTTAGTGATCATAAAGCAATATGGATTTCATGCAAGAGGAAATAATCTTTCAAGGTGCATTTTACAAAGAAGAAAATAAATTATTGCATTTCTACAATAGAAATGGGAATTACATGGTTTTACCAATATAATGTGTGGGCTGGTTTGTATATCACCCACATTTTGTGACAGGTGATTGGGTTTAAAACATGGGACACACATGGCGTTTTATCTAACTCTATCATTGTGCAGGGGCTGCAGAGCACTTTTTATATTGGGGGGGGGGGGGATTTCAAGTGGCGAAGATTGGGGGATGCAGAAAAAGATGTTGAATTTCATACTATTTCAATTTTATTTTACAATGCAATTTAAGAAAATTAATATCAGCAAAAAGGTGGATAGGAAATTGCCCCCTTGTCCCCCCCCACCCTCCGACTCCGTTGCCCCTGTTGTGACTTGCATTTTAGACCTGCTGCATGTACAAGGTATTGCATCATATTATTTTAACAGGTATGTTTTTCCGTTTCATATTTTCTTTTCTTTTCTGTTTAGTTTTTCCATTCATATGCCATGGTATTAAATGTTGTTTTTTTTCCATTTTAATATCTGGCCATCAAAATAATTTATACTGCAATTCAATATTGGACGAATATGTGTTTAACAACACATAAATCCAAGTAAATGACTATGGACATTGCTCAGTATGATACCAGTGTTTAATATTTTCTGGACATTCTCATCTTCAATAGCAAAAGGATGTAATTAAGAAAGAAGATAAATGAAACAAGAACTATATGAAGGTGTGTCAAATATTTATGGGAGGGATTGATTATGGAACAATGGTGCCTCATCGATTAACATTAGGATTTAAAGCCATTTATCAGAAGGCAACCTAAGAAAGAAGCTACAGTTTTAGCTACAGTATTTAAATGGATAACAGATTTTCCTCAAAAGCAACTTATCCAACCTAAGCATCTGTGGGTAATCATCACAATCCATGCAAATCGCACTGAAGAAACTATTCAACTAAAATCTGGATATTCAACTAAAATCTGGACATGCAACCAAAATCTGGATATTCAACTAAAATCTGGACATGCAACCAAAATCTGGATATTCAACCAAAATCTGGACATGCAACCAAAATCTGGACATGCAACCAAAATCTGGACATACAACCAAAATCTAGATATTCTTCCAAAATCTATATATTCAACTAAAATCTGGATATGTGCAACCAAAATCTGGACATGCAACTAAAATCAGGATATTCAACTAAAATCTGGATATGTGCAACCAAAATCTGGATATTCAGTAATGGTTCTAAATTTATGTAGAATTTAGCATTATCCAAAGTTAGGCATTTAAATCCGTCAATCAAAATTGCAATGTTGCACATCAATGTTGCAAAGTCTCGTACAAGAGAACATCTGGTTTGACTATAATAGGTATAATATCTGCATTCTACCATACAGCAAAATATTATTAAAGTTTATGATTGTTTAATAAAACAAGTTTCTGTTATTGATGTTCTGTATTTCTTACCCAAAATACAAGTTGTCTAATAATTACAAGACCAAGTGCTAAAATACTACAATGCCCATCGGTAGCTCTAATGTAGCACCATGCCCATCTATATATGCAGTCAATGCATCAGATAAACAATGGGCTATACCAGTAATGGGTGTATAGTTTTATCACAAAAAATATGTTTTCAGTTTTTAAATGGTTAATATACAGTATCTGCACTAGTCCACCAAGTCGTGTGTAAAGTAATGATTTTTCTTCATCTGAAATCATTATAGCAATCACTTCCAACGAATGTAAATAACAATATTTATATATTGCTTTACTATTAATAATAATAATAATAATAAAAGACGTATTAGGAGCATTATACAATAGTCTCAATGCTCTTACAACAATATATTCTTAAATTTACTTATAAAACTTATAACAGTTTCATTATAAGATAAAGCCTACTACATATATTACCACTAAGAACAAAAACTATTTATTTAAAAAAATAAAAGTCTTAAGTGCTGCCTTAAAATTACCCAACATATCAAAGCTTCTAATTTCCTGTGGTAATGAATTCCACAGTTTTGGTGCCGAAACCGAGAACGCTCTGTCTCCATGTGTCACCGTTTTGGATTTTGGATATACTATTGTATATCTGTGCCATGAATCACGATGGTAATTACGCCACATCCAAAACGTAGACGCATGTACGCATTGCGTACCTATTTTTACTGATCTCTCCAACCCTGACTTCGCTTACCTAGCTGGACTTGTCTGTGCATTAAGCATCACCAAACTTGTCGCCTTTGTTCACGATCTTTTGACCTCATAGTATGGAGTTTCTACTCGCAATTTTCGACGCCTTTGTTCACAGTCTTTCGACCTTGTTGGTGTAACCATAGTCCGTTGTTGGTTGCAATATCGGACTTTACTTCCTGTCCCCTTTCGTTCTCCTGTGCTCGTGCAGCTTCAACCTGCCATTCGTTATTTAAATTACTCATTTCACGTTTTTTCGAATTTCCAAATGCTGTTTAAATTCACAAACAGTAATAAAATCGCCTTTGGAAAATAATATCACAACATATTCCTGACTCACGTTACTCAAATTTACAATATGCGCAAATATGGAACAAATTGATTGAAATATTACATTCACCATAGGAAAAAACTTGGTAAATGCCGCATTTACTCGCTTTTGAACAAATGTGAAGCAAATGCGGCATTTTCCATTTTTACTCCTATAGTAAATATAACATTTGAATGAATTTGCTCCATATTTGCACAGTTGTAAATTTGAGTAAATCCATTTTTTCATGCAATGCGACCATAACATAAATATCCTTGTAGATCCATAAATATCCTTGTTTACCCACTTTCTGCCCAATGAGGTCCTCGTCATCGTAACCAAGACAACCGATGTCCGTTGATGGATACCTATATTTATATATACTACAAAAATAACTTCCCCACAAATGACCGGACATTGTACACGACCGGAATTCTACCACCCCGTCAAGATTATCACCCTCGCCCCAGCACTTCAGCGCTGGACGGCGCTTCGCGCCGTCCGGGCGAGGGGATTAATAGGGACATTAAGATTGCTGTTTTTTCGCAACCGCAAACGTCAAGATGTCACGTGACCTCGCGCTTGCCGTCAGGTTTGCCGTCTGCCGTTCACGTCTCAACGCCAAGACCTGCTTCTAGAGGTAAGTCATTTATCGCGGAGTTTTTTGCTACTTAACCACTATAGAAAGCCACGTTTAAAGCCTAGAAAAAGTTTCTTTATTATCTTAAGAACTATAATTTCTGATTTATGGGGCTCTATAGCAAATTTTCCTGGCGAATTTTAACGTCTAATTCAAGTGGTACGGGTGGGATAAAAAACATATATGGCGCAAGAGAACAATATGTCTTTTTCTGGATGTCCCATCGATAATGGTTTATGTTTTTATTGAAAATAGTCGACAGAAACCTTACTGATGGCTTGCATGGTATTTTCGTTCTGGGAAATGGCTCCCTTTCGATGGTCTATTATATTCAGGGGCGGATCTAGGGTGTTGCAACTGTTGCACTTGCAGAGGTATTTGTAATTAAATTAGACATTTAAATGCCATACCAATTCACAGTCACGGAATCGCGTTTTTCAAAACTGCGTGGCCTCATTTGCGGCGCGAATCATGATGTATCATACTTCAGTTACCAGACCCTTACCGGATCATCGGTGGCGCGCCCAAACCCGCGATTCCAAGCCTGAAATGCCTGTTCGCCCCCGGAGAGCCTGCACGCAGGCTGTGACGCAGGCTAGGTTTTACAGTCTAGCCATTCTAGCATCGCGCTAAAGGCGCGTCGACGATCGACTGGAACCGTTGCGCTAAATATAGCATGTTGCACGACGCGTTTTGTGTTGCAAACCAATCAAAACACCGGATTTTGCAACAGTTTGCAACAGATGTTGCAATAGCAAGCAATCGCTATTAACTTTCCGATGATGTGATATGGTTTGCTACCCTACAATGGCTTCCAACGTTTTAAAACAACTGTTGAAGATGGATGTTATTGTACACCATTGCGAACAACTTCTCACAAGTAAATTTAACAAGAAGGACGTCGATTATCGTACTTATTTATACAACTTTTCGAAGTTGCAGTTTCGGCACAGCAAGGAAATTGTCCGCCGGTCTTCAAATTACGACCCAGTATAAAGGACAAAAAGGTACAGACAATGTATAAAGCCTGCCGGCTCATGAATAATACATATTACTCTCATTAGTTTATATTGCATATGTTTTCATCTGTTCGTAATTTGTGGCTTGCCAGATTGGAGAACATGTCAGAAATGAATGGTATTTGTTAGTGCAAAAGCAAGTTTTGCAGTTTTAGTCCAAAAGCAACTTTTTTAAATTACCTTTTCAGTTTGTATCAACTGATAGTTCTAACAATATTTATTAATGTTGGGTGTATTGTTTACACGAGGCCAGCCAGACCTCAGACCGGCCTTGTGTGTTCACTATTCCATTGCTATAAATAAATACAAGTTGACCAGAAGGCCTAATGTGCTTACATGTATATCAATCTCTAAACCACCTCTAGAACTGTGAGAGATGACAATTATCTGTCTAATGCCTGTTCTATTTCCAGTGGCGTAACACAACCTCTGGAGGCCCCCCGTCAATCGGCCATTCCTGTGCCGCCTCCTCCCTGGGCCACTAAATAATAGGCTGTATTTCTGTCGACACAATCGCAATCTTCACTTACATATAATTTAGGCTTATGCAAAAATGATATGCATAACGGATTACAAAGGATTATATCTCAATAGTCAATATGATAATTTAGCAAGAAGAGACTACAAACCTTTAGTACAGCGGTATTAGCACGAAATACCAAATACTTCATTTTATCGCCGTGCAAAGTTTAAAACCTTTGGCTTTGCACGTTTTTGTTGAACTCGCAGGCTGCAGGCTATCGCAGCATTGTTTACCGCAAACTTATAAGCAACTCAGCTAGAGGTAGGCCTATTGTGAGAATATTTTGAAACGACATTATATTCTAACTACTAATTCATGTATTTATATAACTGCTTTTCTGTTTTTCGTTATTCAATTCCCTGGAAATGTACGATCAAAATTTTATAGTCATTTTTCCGGGGGGCCCCAAGGCTCGGGGGCCCCCGTCACTTGACACCCAGACACACGCCCGTTATGCCACTGTCTATTGCACGATAGACCTCTTTCATAATGTCGGTCAGTCTAAATATTACACGAACAAGGTCTTAAAGGCTAATTTAAATTAATATAAAAGAATATTTAATTTGGGTGCCATTATGAAAGAGGTCTATGTCATATTTACCTGAATGCTCTCTATTATATATTCTTACACCCATTTGGTTGAGCAGCAGCACAATAAAGGTGCATTTATACGCAGGTACTTGATTGATAGCAGCAATGTGTTTATTAACTAGCTGCATGACCAAGTATTAACCAGTCAAAATATAGCTGCATGTTATTATTATTATTATTATTATTATTATTATTATATTGCATTTGCTATGTATTTGTCTATGTATTTGTCAAATAATGCACTCAAACATTTGACAAAAGAAGATCCAATAAAGGCTATTGTTGCATAAGCTCACAATAATGCTCATAACTGCCAATTTTCCTCATTTCTATGTCTCATGTCACCATCAAGTTCTATTAAACTTCCTTATATGTGTGAAGTTGATTGTCCAGGATGTTCTAGTCTTGAGAAAGAATGTTGTTGGCTATGCTATGTTTCTAAGCTATATATGTTAATTTTTTATTTAAATGAGCATGTTCCTTACCACTATTTGGCTGCTGTACTAAGATGATTTTGAGCTGATTTTTCTGCCAAACCACTTTTTGGCTGAGCTGTCTCAAGATGATTTTGAATTGCTTTTCCCTCCTGATCACTATTTGACTGCTGTACTATATTAATGACTTTGAACTGTTTTTTATCCTAACCACTATTATTATTATTATTATTCTCCTAGCCACTATTATCAATATTATTTTTTTATTATTACTGTCTTAAGAAGATTTTGAACTGCATTTGCTTACGGACCACTATTTGGCTGCTGTATATAACTGCTATTCTGCTGCTATATCAAGATGATTTTCAATTAAATAACTTTCCTAACTGTCATTCTGCTGCAATATCAAGATGATTTTGAACTAAAAAACTTTCCTAAATACTGCATCCTCATGCTGCTGTATCATGATGATTTTAAATTAAATATCTTCCCTTGCTACTACTGTATGTAATGCTGCTATTGCAGCACCAAGTTGAAAGTCTATAGGTGCCTATAGGCAATGTTCGAATTGCCTATATAAGCCTATAAGCACCTATAGGCGTCTATAGGCTAATAGGTTTCATCATAGCTATAATTAGGGAAATGAACCATCGTAAATGAATCTGGGTCCACTATTATTTTTGATTTACATAAATGATCTTCCTAACTGTTTAAACGATTCCATTCCTGCGATATTTGCTGATGATACTAATATAACTGTAACCGGTGTTTCGGGTGAAGATATTGAGAGAAAACTAAACATAGAACTAAATAGCTTACATCACTGGTTACTAGCGAATAAATTATCTCTATATATCAGCAAAACGGAATACATGATCATCGGGTCTCGACAGAGATTATCGCGAATTGAAATAGACCCTAATGTTTTAATTGACGATCAAAATATTAATCGTGTGACTACCACAAAAACTCTGGGTGTTTTTATTGATGAAAAAATAACATGGAGAACCCATGTTGATCATGTATCCAAAAAAATATCAAAAGGAATAGGAATCCTACGAAGAGCTAAAGATGTAGTCAGTAAGGATAGTCTAAAGAAATTATATCAAGCTCTAGTCCTACCTCACTTTGATTACTGTTCCCTTGTTTGGGACAACTGCTCAGGTGAATTAAAAGATAAATTACAAAAGTTACAGAATAGAGCAGCTCGCATTATTACTGGTGACAGCTATTACTCATCAGCCACTGTTACTTTGTCCAAATTAGGATGGAAAACATTGCAGTGTCGCAGGGATGAGCAATTATTGTCCCTAGTTGATAAATGCGTCAGTGGAAAATCAAATTTAAGTAATTTATTTGAGTTGGTAAACCGGGACTGTTATGATTTGAGAAGTAATAATAAGAAGCTATCCTTACCCAAACCGAATACTAATGCTATGAAAAAAAGTTTTAGTTATCGAGGTGCCATGATCTGGAATTCAGTAAATTAAATTCATTTTCATTAAAATTATCTTAACTTGTATATAGTTAGTTTTTTTTTAGCAAGAGTTCTATATTTGTATTGTTGTATGGTTTTATTATTTTAACCTATTGAATTGTAAGTAATATAGTTAGTTAGTTAGTTAGTTGGTGAAGTTAATTAGTTAGTAACTGTTAGTTAATTAGATACACGGCCCTTTGAAAAACAGCTTTTTAATTTTAAATATTTTATTATAATATAGCTGATAAGCCTACCGTGTATAAATAACATTAAATAAATAAATAAATAGGTCGCCTATAGAAAATGTTTGAATTGCCTATAGAATCCTATAGGTTTCCTATAGGATCCTATCGGTTGCCTATAGACAAGCCTATTGACTTTTTTTGTTTTAAGGGGATGATTTGAAACTGATGATTATGTACCTGTACAGTGAAAGCAACTAAATTTTTTGCTTCTGTACAACCATCATTTCTTTAAAAGCATATGTCTTAGTGGGGTTGCTGCCTAGTAAATTAGTATTACTGTTTTGTACAGAATTATTAAGCTTCTACCTTGCATAATTTTTTTGTGTGACGTGGAAGAGCAGGTATAAAAGTACAGTAAGGGCAGGTAAGTTGGTCAATCGATACAGTACTATTCTAATGCTTTGCACAAATAGTTTGATATTGTTGACAGTGTTTAGTGTTTTTTTTCATAAATATAAGATAACATGAAATGTTACTCTAAATTATGATATTTGATTCTGTTTTTGCAGAAAATTCGAACCGTTCTTGATGCAAAATTAGCTGTAAATGTGCGCTCAGAATGCGGGAAATCGCGTTTGAGAGGTTCTACATTCAGATCAGGTACAGAAGAAGAGTACACTGAACTTCAGCAGTTGTTACAATATATAAGTACTTACAAGAGGGATACGCAAGAGGTAAAGGATCTAAAGACCAAAGGAAGAGGGAGGAAAAAAGAAAAAGAAAAACAGGATAGGGAAAAAGGAGTTCAGATGAGAGCAGCAGCTTTATCTGGAATGGCTAGTAAGAATTAATTGCCAAGTTAACTTTACACTTTCTGTGTTACCTTACACTTCTTTGATACATTGCAGATAAAAATGTTCTAAATCTGATTATGCACAAATTACTAAATATGTAAATAATCAAACAAGTACTTGACGTTCAATAAGTACCTTGTTATCTGTATTACACCTCCCAGAGGTGAGTGTGATGCACATAAGTGCTGCATCTGGTGGTAAACCTATATATTTCATATAATGTAGGTACCTTAAATATACACCCTGTTAATTAATAAATCCCCAAGGTAATTATTCAGGGATTTGTGGCAATTTGCTTCATTTCAGATAGGTAACATGAAAGTGACGATTCTGATGCAAGAAACTCAGCCGATAATGATGATGATGAATCTAGTCTAGAAAAAGAGTTAGCAGGCTCTCTGTAGACAAAATGCTTGGAAGCAAAATATGAACGAAAAGCAAGTCTTAAGGAGCAAGAGCTCAAGCAGAGGATGTTGGAGTTTGAATTTCAGAAAACAAATTTGAGGTTGACGCTCTTGAACGGAAATAAAGACTGAATTTGGAGCTGGAAGAGAAGAGGGTTTTCTTGAGTCTGCTAAAAGACACTGTAAACTGTAAACATGAACATTTAATTCCCTTAAAATTTTTATTTATTATACAGTTGCAACGCACCCTAGGTTATTAATGGCTTATCTCTTTCCTGACAGGCTGAAAAACATCCAAAATTGAACCACCTCTTTGTTCTATTGATATCTCTTGAAATAACCATAACTGTTGCGAAAGCTATACATTTTCCGAAAGCCCAATAAACCCGCTTTTACTTCTGCTTTGAAATTTCCCAAACAAAGCGCGTTATGTTAATATGAATTAGCATTAATTATCATAAATCAGGTTGAAAAATTTACATTTTTCAAGAAAAGGCCATCTTGCACGCCCGCGTAGCATCTTGAAAACTCAAAATACCACCAATCGCATAGTTGTTTATGAAATCAAATCAAACTTGGCGTGTGCGTGGATCTCATGTTCCTGGCGCTTGTCGAGTTTCAATCTTGCGTTACCGTGTGCCGTGTTTTTCGATTGACGAGTTTGCGGGTCTTCAAAGACCCGTTTTGACTGGGCCGGTCAGGAAAGAGTGAATAGATGGAGGGGGATTATTTAATTTTACTAGTCAGCAAAAAATCTAAAACCAACTTGTTACGGATTGTCTATTAAATACATTATAGTAGACAGATGATTATAGACAGACAATACAACCTGTGTTTACTTGAGGGTATTTTTACTTAATGGGGAAGTAGTATAGGGAAGAGGGGTTCTGAGACGGGTGGTGCGGGTGGTGCTTTTTGCACCACCCATAACATCACTATTTATAAGTATGTTAATTTATTCATGTCAACAGTGTTTATTATGTAACCTAGCAACGTGGGCGAGAACAAGCATGGTCAAACGATATCACTCACACTACGTAGATCTTCTAAGTTGCATGCTAATTTTTCGTATTAGCGGTGTTTATTATATAATTTATTCATGTTAGCAGTGTTTATTATATAGCCTAGCAACTAATTAGGCTAGAATGAACATGCGCAACAGACGTCAAAACTACGCATGCGCACTATTTTCATCTAACCACATGCGGTAAAGGAAGAGAGCATTGACATATAATCCCACAATTTCGTCAGAAATTTTCACAATCGTTTGGAGTCTTTGGGTCTTGTTTGTTTAATATAGAATGGCTTACATATGCGAAGCTTGCTCAAAGAGTTTTACCCAGCTGAGGAGTTTGAACCGTCACAAGAAAACGTCTCACGACACAAAGAGATTTTTCTGCGAACGCTGTAATGAATCGTTTACACGTCAAGATGCTCTGAAACGACACGAACGAAAACATCAAGAAGCGATTACCCATACTTGTGGTAATTGCTTAAAGGAATTTTACCGTCGGGATAAATTCATCGAGCATACGGTTTACTGCGAAGAGAATACTCACAAGAGAAAACCAGAGGGGGCCGATAACATCCCTAGCCCGAAAAAGCCTCAGGAAGATGATGATGACCCCTGTCAGCTAACATCTGCCTTTAAAGACTCCCTGAAGAAGGTTGAACTCAAGCCACGAAAAAATCAGAAACATGACATGTCGCAATTTCTACGCGGTAAATCCAAACCGGTCTTGAATCGTTTGTCAAAAGAGTTGAAGGAGAAGAAAGGTCTCAAATGGTTCATTAGCGTCAAAGCGTGATTTGTGAAACCCAAACCAAATGGCGAAGATCTAGTCGCTGTACCACACTTTCGTAGTCTAAGCATGACAACAGTGAATGATCATGAACTTGAAAGTCAACTACGAGAAGCCAACCAAAAAGTCTCTCAATCCCTAGCTATCTATCATAAAGAAGGAAGTGGTTGGGTGCTGGACGAAATCCTTCATCTAGATTTAAACATGGTTCATTATACCCCGCTCAAAGGTTCGAGTTACGGACCTTTACCAAAGAAACTAAAGAACAAGATAGCCATCATTAACGTCAAGAATTCCGACAATAAGTGTTTCATGTGGTCGATTCTCGCAGCCCTCCATCCTGTTGAATTGAGAAAAAAACCCGAAAGACTCCACCACTATCGGGATTTTAAAGATGAACTTAACTTCGACGGAATTGAGTTTCCTGTCACCGTTGACAAAGTTGGCAAATTTGAACGTCAAAACAATATTTCGGTTAACGTATTTGGTTTTGAAGATGTGCTGTTTCCAATCTACATCACAAAAGAACGCTTTAACACTCACGTTAATCTACTGCTATTCTCCCAAGGAACTACAAGACACTATTGCCTTATTAAATATTTGAATAAATTACTCTATGACCAGAATCGTCGTAAGGCTCGAATGTTTTATTGTCGTTATTGCCTGCATGGATTTATCCGAGAAGATCTGCTACAAGACCACGAACCTCACTGCTGTCAACATGGTCCACAACGCATCGAGCTCCCGAACGAAGATAACGCAGCGCTTTTCTTTAAAGAATATCATAAACAATTAAAAGTGCCTTTTGTCATTTATGCTGATTTCGAGAGTTTAACAACCAAGATCGACTCAGTAGCACAGAACCCAGGAAAATCTTCCACTGAGAAGTATCAGCGCCATCAACCTTGCGGATTTTCCTACGTGGTTGTTTCCGAAGTAGAGCGATATTCTAAGCCTCCTGTCGTGTATCATGGCGAGGACGCTGTTGACAAGTTCCTGGAGTGCTTGGAGACCGAACAGCAATATATTCAAGAGAAACTTGAGTTTATCGAACCCATGCGAATCGAGAACGAAGAAGAACAGATGTTTCAAGACGCTACCAACTGCCATATTTGTGGGTTTGAATTGGGAGCCGATCGTGTTCGAGATCATTGTCACCTTACTGGAAAGTACCGTGGAGCCGCACATAATGACTGCAATTTAAACTATAGTTTTACCTGACGAATACCTGTCATTCTTCACAATCTACGCGGCTACGATTCTCATCTAATCATGCAAGGACTTGGTAAACTCAAGGACAAGAAAATTAACTGTATCCCGAACAACACAGAAAAGTACATTTCGTTTTCTATCGATAATTTAGACTTTGTCGATTCTCTGCAATTCATGAACGCATCACTCTACAAGCTGGTTTCAAACCTCTCCAAGGACGGTGCCGACAAGTTTTCCACCCTCCAGAAACACATCGAGAATGATAAGATATCACTGCTGTTGAGAAAAGGTGTCTACCCCTATACGACTACATGGATTGTATGCAGATGTTTAATGAGAGATGTTTACCACCCAAACAATCATTTTATAGCATATTAAATGATGAAGAGATCTCTGATGCTGACTACGACCACGCGACGCGTGTCTTTGATTGTTTCAACTGTCAGAACATGGGTGATTATCATGATTTATACCTCATGTCCGATGTCCTGCTCCTTGCCGATGTATTTGAAAACTTCCGAAATGTCTGCCTGAAAGCGTATAACTTGGATCCTTGTCACTTCTACACAAGCCACGGTTTAGCCTGGCAAGCCTGTCTCAAAATGACTGATGTTGAACTTGAACTCTTAACAGACCCGGATATGTACTTATTTATTGAAGAAGGCCTTCGCGGTGGAATTTCCATGATCAGCAATCGTTTCAGCAAAGCCAACAACCCATATGTGCCCGACTACGATCCCAAACAAGAAACGTCATATGTGATGTACCTCGACGCCAACAATCTATATGGATGGGGTATGTCACAACCTCTACCAACTGGTGAGTTCGACTGGCTGACCGAACAAGAAATTTCAACACTCAACGTCGAAGGAATTCCAGACGATGACGAACAAGGCTATATTTTAGAAGTTGACCTCTGCTATCCCAAAGAATTACACGATTTACATAACGATTACCCTTTGGCACCCGAGAGAATGAAGATTTCAGTTGAGATGTTATCGCCCTACTGTCAAGAATTGTCCAAAGATTTAAACCTTGGTAGTGCAGCTGTTCCCAAGTTAGTTCCGAACCTCCAAGACAAGACCAATTACGTTGTCCACTACCGTAATCTAAAGCAATACCTAGCACTGGGTATGAAGTTGACTAAGATTCACAGAGTGTTGGTGTTTCAACAGAGTCCATGGCTGAAATCCTACATTGATTTCTACACCGAAAAGCGAAAGCATGCAGCTAACGACTTCGAGAAAGATTTTTTCAAACTAATGAACAATTCCGTGCTTGGTAAAACCATGGAAAATTTGAGAAAGAGAGTCAATGTAAAGCTGGTCAACGATAAGGCGAAGTTGTCCAAATTAGCTGCTTCTCCATCCTTTGATTCCTTCCGTATCTTTTCTGAAGATCTAGCTGCAGTGAATATGAGAAAGACTAAACTTTACTTGAATCGTCCAATTTACGTCGGATTCACCATTTTGGATCTCTCGAAAGTACTCATGTATGAATTTCACTATGAGTATATGAAGAAAAAGTACGACTCCAACGCGAAACTTCTGTTTACAGACACAGACAGTCTTTGCTATTAAGTGAAAACGAAAGATATTTATCAAGATATGTTACAAGATGTTGACTTATTTGACACATCTGAATATAACAGCAACCATCCACTGCATAGCACAAGAAACAAGAAAGTACTTGGAAAGATGAAAGATGAAACACATGGGATTCGCATTGAAGAGTTTGTTGGTCTTCGATCAAAGATGTACTCAATTATATACACAGAGAATAAAAAACCAGTAGAGAAGAAGACGGCGAAAGGAATCAAGAAATCCGTGACCAAACGACAAATCCGTCATGCGAGTTATAGAGATTGTCTGTTGGAGAAGAAACAGACAATGGCGTCTATGAACCAAATACGCAGCGAAAATCATCAGATTTACTCAGTTAAATTAAACAAGATCAGTCTAAGTCCTTCGACGGAATTGAGTTTCCTGTCACCGTTGACAAAGTTGGCAAATTTGAACGTCAAAACAATATTTCGGTTAACGTATTTGGTTTTGAAGATGTGCTGTTTCCAATCTACATCACAAAAGAACGCTTTAACACTCACGTTAATCTACTGCTATTCTCCCAAGGAACTACAAGACACTATTGCCTTATTAAATATTTGAATAAATTACTCTATGACCAGAATCGTCGTAAGGCTCGAATGTTTTATTGTCGTTATTGCCTGCATGGATTTATCCGAGAAGATCTGCTACAAGACCACGAACCTCACTGCTGTCAACATGGTCCACAACGCATCGAGCTCCCGAACGAAGATAACGCAGCGCTTTTCTTTAAAGAATATCATAAACAATTAAAAGTGCCTTTTGTCATTTATGCTGATTTCGAGAGTTTAACAACCAAGATCGACTCAGTAGCACAGAACCCAGGAAAATCTTCCACTGAGAAGTATCAGCGCCATCAACCTTGCGGATTTTCCTACGTGGTTGTTTCCGAAGTAGAGCGATATTCTAAGCCTCCTGTCGTGTATCATGGCGAGGACGCTGTTGACAAGTTCCTGGAGTGCTTGGAGACCGAACAGCAATATATTCAAGAGAAACTTGAGTTTATCGAACCCATGCGAATCGAGAACGAAGAAGAACAGATGTTTCAAGACGCTACCAACTGCCATATTTGTGGGTTTGAATTGGGAGCCGATCGTGTTCGAGATCATTGTCACCTTACTGGAAAGTACCGTGGAGCCGCACATAATGACTGCAATTTAAACTATAGTTTTACCTGACGAATACCTGTCATTCTTCACAATCTACGCGGCTACGATTCTCATCTAATCATGCAAGGACTTGGTAAACTCAAGGACAAGAAAATTAACTGTATCCCGAACAACACAGAAAAGTACATTTCGTTTTCTATCGATAATTTAGACTTTGTCGATTCTCTGCAATTCATGAACGCATCACTCTACAAGCTGGTTTCAAACCTCTCCAAGGACGGTGCCGACAAGTTTTCCACCCTCCAGAAACACATCGAGAATGATAAGATATCACTGCTGTTGAGAAAAGGTGTCTACCCCTACACTCTTAAAACAAGGTGTGCTAATGGTGTGTTACATAACACGCAGGATGTGTTATAGTAACACACCATTTGAAAATAACTTTCAATAACACACCAAGCTGTGCTATACAACACACCATGGTGTGTTACATAACACACCACAGTGTGTTAGACAACACACCAAGGTGTGTTACATAACACATGGTGTGTTACACATCACACCTTACAATATCATGCATTTTTTCTAATTTTTAAATTAACACACCTTTTATGCAAGGTGTGTTAATTTAACACACCTTTCCAAGCGTAACAGACCATTTCAGATAACACACCTTTCAAATAACACACCTTTTGTGAACAACACACCTTTTAAACAACACATCTTTTGTGAACAACACACCTTTTGAATAACACATCTTTTGAACAACACATCTTTAGTTTTGAACAACACATCTTTTGAACTACACACCTTTTGAACAACACATCTTTTGAACAACACATCTTTTGAACAACACATCTTTTGAACAACACATCTTTTGAACAACACACCTTTTAAATAAAACACCTTTAAATAACATATATTTTGGTTTGTTTGAGCACAAAGCCCATTTTAGCCATTTTAGTCAGTTGTTTCTACACAATTATACTCATCTTTAATTTCGGTTTCTGTGTTTTTTTCATACTTTTTATTCAGTTTACACTGCATGTCCAGCGCCCGCTGCAATATGATACACATTGTAGCCAGAGGCTAAATGCGCTTATTCTATATCCACGTGCCCATATAGTTTTCTACATTTACATATACAGGACATCATTGTGGTTCTCACTACCTACTCCAAAACCTAAAAATCAATGAATATATTGTAGCGAAAGGATAGAGCTAATCCAGCCTTGCTACAATATAGTCGTTACTTCACTACATTTATAGTCAGTTGACAATCGACGGATAATAGCGCAAATATATACACCACGTGATAAGCATTGTCCAAAGAGCAAATATCATGTCGTTGGCATTTAGCTTTTGCTGTTAAACCCTTCCCATTTAATTTCTACTTTATTACACGCTACAGTCTTGCTATTTGGTAGTGAATTTAGCAACCCTACATACAACGTAGAAAGCCCTGTCCAACTGAAGAGCAGATTTCATGCCGTTGGCCTTTAACTTAATCAACACCAAACTTATTAACAACCTTCGTGTATTAGCTAGTACATATAAAATATAACATATTCTACACGTAATATTAAACTTATGATACTCGCGATATTTAACCTCCGTTATATCCCTTACTATATCCCCTAAACACACGGACAATTCCCTTACCACCAACACACACTTAGATCTGGTAACTAATGACGCAACTCACGTGTATACTGCATGTTACCCTCAGACAATTTTAATTTGACCGCGAGGCGCAAAGCCCAAGCTAGTACAAAGATCGAGAACGAACCTTTTTATACTACGACAGCCATTCAACCCTATACTCATGGCACGACGCGTTGGACCTTCCCGAACAAACAACACGTTTGGTAAGTAATCACATTTTCTTTCCTTGCAGTTACATTTGTTTACTCCGCGCATTATTAATTATTTATCTTCCAACGAAAAAATCGTCAACTGCCAACCCGATATTATCCTGATGAAGAGACCGATAAAGAAAGTCGAAATGCGTACAGGGTTATCCCAATGTTATACTATGCACTATACAATTATACGCATCTTTACTCTCTGTTTCTGCGTTTTATACAAACTTTTTATTCAGTTTACACGGTATGTCCAGCGCGCGCTGCAATATGAAACGCATTATAGCCATTGAGGCTAAATGCGCTTATTATTCTATCCCAGGACATTATTGTGGTTTTACTCCAAAACCTAAAAACAAATTATAAATTGTACTACACTATGGGTAGTCAATATTAAAGGTAACCGCACATTTTTGCCGTGTAAACGAAATGTTGCCCGCGCAAAGGAAATTATTGGAGCACAATGTCAATTTGCCCGCCCGCGCGATTTACAAACTTTCCAGCAATCTCTCCCAGTCACATGTATCTTGGTTCGCATGTCTTCTTGAAATATGGTCCTTGCGCATTTGCGCTAATTATAAAGCAGAACGGTTATTGCGAACGCGACCTTCTCTGTTTGCAAAGAAACATCGGTATTTACTGTATTCTACTTGCTTACAAACAGGTAATTGACAACACGACAACGATCCATTGTTCAAAATATGGAAACGAGAAATTTATCCTAGAGGAGACAGAGCTTTTTCACCGTTTTGACGAGGTAATTATGGTTTATGTATATATATGTATATATTTAAATTGTCGCCTCAGCTCCGAAGATATATTTTATCTTGTATATCAGATTCAAGTTTTGACAGCCAGGCTCCACTTCGGGAAGACCGGAAGTCATGAGAAGTCATGAGCTGGTTGAGCGTATATAGAACTAGAAGCTCACTGGACCGACGTGACTTATAACGGCTATAATTAAGACATATACTCAGCAAAATACAAGCTTCGCTGCATGACTACAGTTCAATATATAAATTCACATTCTCTTATATAACAATGAAAGCGCCAGTTAGTACCATCTGTTTTAAATTTATCAGTGTCACATTGCATATATTATAGTTTGGCCACGCTTCCTGTTTATTTTGTCAATTGGCCTATCTTTCATTGAATACACAATGAATAAACTAATATATATATATATATATATATATATATATATATATATATATATATATATATATATATATATATATATATATATATATATATATATATATATATATATATATATATATATATATATATATATATATATATATATATATATATATATATATACTGCAGAGGGTGTAAAAACCGTTGGCAGAGTTCTCAATGGAGATCCAGAGCATATTATAGCTGAAGTTAAGATACTCAACAGTTTTGCTTAGACATATTTATTACTAGTTAGTTTGTGCCACACATACGGTGTGGTACTCTTTAGATAAAATAGTCTAAGACTATTTTATAGCATAAAATATAAAGTATAAATAAATATAATATAAATGAATATAAATAAAAAATAAAAATAAATGAATAATATAAATATATAAATATAAATAATATAAAATAAAAAAATATAAATATATAATAAATAAATATAAATATATAAATATAAAATATAAATATAAATATAAAGTATTGTATATTTTATATTATTTTATTGGATATAAGACTATTTTATAGTTTTTTTAGAATATTTTATCTAAAGAGTACCACACCTTGTGCGTGGCACGGAACTAACTAATAATAAATATGTATAATCAAAACTGTTGAGTCTCTTAACTTCAAATATATATATATATATATATATATATATATATATATATATATATATATATATATATATATATATATATATATATATATATATATATATATATATATATATTTATATATATATATATATATATATATATATATATATATATATATATATATATATATATATATATATATATATATATATATATGTTGATGATATTGTGATATTGTCACTCGGTAATATGATGACGTAAAAGGCAAGCACTATTCTGATTACGCGGTTTGGGTTCATTGACTAGAGAACATCTCATTATATATATATATATATGTGTGTGTGTGTGTGTGTGTATAATTTTAAGTATAGGTGATGACACTGTATTTTAAGAGCGCTCGATAACGGGGTAGAGCACGAACATGTACAGATTATATATAGCATGATGAAGCGATAAAAATTAAATAAAACTTTATTTACTCGAGTTTCACACACTAGGCGATCATCAGATTAAGAATTATAAAAAATTAGGTCTGTTTAATATTACATAATACCGGCATAACATTTATTCTCATGACGACACTTAGCTAAAGTTCAGATCTTTTGTTTAAAATGTATGTCTTATCTGAATTTAAAATGCAGATCGTTTCAGCTTAAAGCACAAGTTGCAGTGTTTTGCTCCAGCTCTATTCATGCATTAAACACGCTGAAGTTCCCTAATGTATTTGGATAACGCAGTACTTGCAGTGTATTTTTTGTTGTTAAAAGACAGTTTGTGGTTAGTACTGCGTTATCCAAATTCACTTTCTATTGGTAACTGAAGGAATCCAACATCAAACACTCAATTAAGTGGTCAATCGTTACGCGTATTAATGCATATAGAGCTGGGGCAATACACTACACTTGTGCTTAGCCAGTGAAAAGATTACATTTTAAATTCAGATAGGACATACATTTTAAACCAAAGATCTGAACTTTTAGCTAAGTATCGTCATGAGAATAATGAATTAATTTTATCTATTAATTTTATATCTAATTTTTTATCATTCTTAATCTGATGATCGTTATAATCTGTACATAGTACATACATACATACACACACACACATATATATATATATATATATATATATATATATATATATATATATATATATATATATATATATATATATATATATATATATATATATATATATATATATATATATAATAAGCGCGAGTGAGTTGCGTCTGTTATGCTTGTGACTACCTAGGCAATTGTAATATAATATATTGCCAATGATGCAGTCTGACCGGCTGTTCTATTTTTCACTCCAAATTTCTGAGGTGGTAGTTTTGCTAATGATAATTATGTTCTGTAATTTCAGAGACGCTTTTCAAGGACAAAACTGTTGAGTTCCGCTTGGTTTGGCTAATTGGCACTGCCACTGGCACTGATATCCAGCATATTTTTGTCAGCGGGGAAGATAGGGCATTTTGTAAAAGGTGCAAGGCATTGCCAAGAGCTCTAGTTGAGCATTTTGGCCTACTATGTTTTCAATGTCAGCTATCCTGGCGATATGGCAGGAATTTGTTCCTTCTTACAAGATGTGGCTTTGAAGAAAAAAAGACAATAAATACAAAGGGACAAAATATTCAACTTTATGGCTGAATTAAGAAATAGCCTGAAATTGTAATACTCTGTGCATGTAAATTTTTGATGCTTTTTAAAACTTCTCATGCACTATGCACTTTTCTTTAATTGTACTTAATTATAAATGTGCTCTATAGAATTTTGCTATAAACAATGCGTACTCCAAATAAAGTGAGCATTTTTACAAATGAAAATTTAAAATGTAAACTTTATTTAAGTATTCATTGTTTAATTTGTAGATTTTAAGAAGTGGTAATTAATTTTCTTATAAATGAATTGAAAGAAATATGTGTTTATTGAATTAGATCATTATTCGGATAAATAAACAGTTTTAATTGTAGCCCATGCAGAAGTATAAGTGTTTCTTCGAGTATGTATTGCAATAACATACCATAAACTGTTTCACATCTTTAGGCTTTATATTACAACACATATTTAGGTGTGTTGTTACAACACACCCTTAGGCGTGTTGTTACAACACATCTTAAGGTGTGTTGTTACAACACATCCTTAGGTGTGTTGTTACAACACATCTTAAAGTGTGTTGTTACAGCACATCTTAAGGTGTGTTGTTACAGCACATCTTTAGGTGTGTTACATAACACACCATGGTGTGTTACATAACATACCATGGTGTGTTACTTAACACACCATGGTGTGTTGCATAACACACCAAGGTGTGCTAAATAACACACCTTTTTACATAACACACCTTAAGGTGTGCTATTTACTGGACAAGCAAAAAACACATCTTTAGATGTGTTGTAGTAACACACCTAGGTGTGTTGTAGTAACACATCTTATTGTGTGTTAAATACTGGACAAAAAAGGTGTGTTCTCATAACACACCTTGTTTTAAGAGTGTACGACTACATGGATTGTATGCAGATGTTTAATGAGAGATGTTTACCACCCAAACAATCATTTTATAGCATATTAAATGATGAAGAGATCTCTGATGCTGACTACGACCACGCGACGCGTGTCTTTGATTGTTTCAACTGTCAGAACATGGGTGATTATCATGATTTATACCTCATGTCCGATGTCCTGCTCCTTGCCGATGTATTTGAAAACTTCCGAAATGTCTGCCTGAAAGCGTATAACTTGGATCCTTGTCACTTCTACACAAGCCACGGTTTAGCCTGGCAAGCCTGTCTCAAAATGACTGATGTTGAACTTGAACTCTTAACAGACCCGGATATGTACTTATTTATTGAAGAAGGCCTTCGCGGTGGAATTTCCATGATCAGCAATCGTTTCAGCAAAGCCAACAACCCATATGTGCCCGACTACGATCCCAAACAAGAAACGTCATATGTGATGTACCTCGACGCCAACAATCTATATGGATGGGGTATGTCACAACCTCTACCAACTGGTGAGTTCGACTGGCTGACCGAACAAGAAATTTCCACATTCAACGTCGAAGGAATTCCAGACGATGACGAACAAGGCTATATTTTAGAAGTTGACCTCTGCTATCCCAAAGAATTACACGATTTACATAACGATTACCCTTTGGCACCCGAGAGAATGAAGATTTCAGTTGAGATGTTATCGCCCTACTGTCAAGAATTGTCCAAAGATTTAAACCTTGGTAGTGCAGCTGTTCCCAAGTTAGTTCCGAACCTCCAAGACAAGACCAATTACGTTGTCCACTACCGTAATCTAAAGCAATACCTAGCACTGGGTATGAAGTTGACTAAGATTCACAGAGTGTTGGTGTTTCAACAGAGTCCATGGCTGAAATCCTACATTGATTTCTACACCGAAAAGCGAAAGCATGCAGCTAACGACTTCGAGAAAGATTTTTTCAAACTAATGAACAATTCCGTGCTTGGTAAAACCATGGAAAATTTGAGAAAGAGAGTCAATGTAAAGCTGGTCAACGATAAGGCGAAGTTGTCCAAATTAGCTGCTTCTCCATCCTTTGATTCCTTCCGTATCTTTTCTGAAGATCTAGCTGCAGTGAATATGAGAAAGACTAAACTTTACTTGAATCGTCCAATTTACGTCGGATTCACCATTTTGGATCTCTCGAAAGTACTCATGTATGAATTTCACTATGAGTATATGAAGAAAAAGTACGACTCCAACGCGAAACTTCTGTTTACAGACACAGACAGTCTTTGCTATTAAGTGAAAACGAAAGATATTTATCAAGATATGTTACAAGATGTTGACTTATTTGACACATCTGAATATAACAGCAACCATCCACTGCATAGCACAAGAAACAAGAAAGTACTTGGAAAGATGAAAGATGAAACACATGGGATTCGCATTGAAGAGTTTGTTGGTCTTCGATCAAAGATGTACTCAATTATATACACAGAGAATAAAAAACCAGTAGAGAAGAAGACGGCGAAAGGAATCAAGAAATCCGTGACCAAACGACAAATCCGTCATGCGAGTTATAGAGATTGTCTGTTGGAGAAGAAACAGACAATGGCGTCTATGAACCAAATACGCAGCGAAAATCATCAGATTTACTCAGTTAAATTAAACAAGATCAGTCTAAGTCCATATGATGATAAACGTTATATTTTAGATAATGGCACAGACACTCTAGCTCATGGGCATTGGAAAATTAAACAATCGAAAGAACTTATGAATCTATAATTATACTTTTGCGTGTAGTAGCTTTATTAGAAAAATGTCATAGTATTAAACCAATTTGTTTGTCCTGAATAAAGTGTTTTGCATTTTTTTATGACTTATTTCATATTAGTACTCATAAGGGAATGAATATAAATATTATTTTATCGACAAAATCGACGCCTAGGGACACTTTGGGAGTGTTTTAGGGGAATTCGGGTGTTCTTGAGAGTGTATTGGATAGGAGATTTACAGTAAGCTAAGCATTCAAGCAAATAGATTAAACATTCACCATATTTACGAAGAGATAGAACCGAACCACGATGACCGTATTATAGCCTGATATGTTTTAATATATTTTTATATATTGTTAATACATTAATACATTGTTAACATGATAAAATAAGGGAATCCTATGAGGAAGAACCCTTTCGAAAGCAGTGCGAAGAACTGTCGAAGACCTAAAATACATTGATTTGAAACACGTTAAAGTTAAGCGGTTTCAAGGCAAAACATTGCTAGGCAAACTCTATTACTTGTAATAAATTCTTCATACGGCTGGTATTTGAATATATTACCAAAACGCACATGACACGGACAAAAGAAAAAAAAGTTATTAATGATCATTAAGGGTTTAAACTGTCAAACGTCAATAGCAGACGATAAAATTACAAATCAGTAGAAAGAACTTGTCAAGTAACCCCAAACGCCCCCCCCCCCAAACAAAAACACATCAAATGCCCCCCCCCCCCCCCCCCCCAGAAAAAACTATTTAATGAGGCGGCATCCTTTTGTGATAACTTCCGATATGTCGACCAAATGGATGCCGCCTCATTAAATAGTCATTACATCATTTTGAATTTTGAGGTTACGTTATGACTTCTCGTCTGGATGAGCCCTAACCCTAATTATTTATTCATATTACGTTATTAAAGCTTCAGGAACACCTAACCCTAGCTCGTGTACAAGTAGGACCTGTCTTTATCCCCCGTGTACCTTTAAAACCCAAACCGAGTCACAATTTCAGCTATATGGCGATTTGAGAGGTGGATGGGTGATTTGGGAGGGAGAGCATGGAGGTGAGCGGGCGTAGTAGGGGCCACAAGGCCACGAAAAAGGTCCGCCGGGCCATTTGGGGTGTTTTCTGGGGGGGGGGGGCATTTGATGTGTTTTCGGGGGGGGGGGGGGCGTTTGGGGTTGTTGTGCTTCCGAGGCATGGTGTACACTAAACGTTTAGCGTGTTAGTAACAACTAAATTACGTTTGATTCTCAAGGACGAATGTGTCCCGGAGGGACTTTTATTTGATAATTAGTCCCGTTTCAAAAATTGATTTCATCTCCTCATTCACCCCCATATCCCCACCCCCCCAAAAAAAAACCCTAGAAAACCAAAAAAAAACTATTCATTTATAAAGTCTACTCATTTACTCCTTATTTTCGTCTCCTGATAAATGGCATTCGGATTACTCGGCAAGTTCTTTCTACTGATTTGTAATTTTATCGTCTGCTATTGACGTTTGACAGTTTAAACCCTTAATGATCATTAATAACTTTTTTTCTTTTGTCCGTGTCATGTGCGTTTTGGTAATATATTCAAATACCAGCCGTATGAATAATTTATTACAAGTAATAGAGTTTGCCTAGCAATGTTTTGCCTTGAAACCGCTTAACTTTAACGTGTTTCAAATCAATGTATTTTAGGTCTTCGACAGTTCTTCGCACTGCTTTCGAAAGGGTTCTTCCTCATAGGATTCCCTTATTTTATCATGTTAACAATGTATTAATGTATTAACAATATATAAAAATATATTAAAACATATCAGGCTATAATACGGTCATCGTGGTTCGGTTCTATCTCTTCGTAAATATGGTGAATGTTTAATCTATTTGCTTGAATGCTTAGCTTACTGTAAATCTCCTATCCAATACACTCTCAAGAACACCCGAATTCCCCTAAAACACTCCCAAAGTGTCCCTAGGCGTCGATTTTGTCGATAAAATAATATTTATATTCATTCCCTTATGAGTACTAATATGAAATAAGTCATAAAAAATGCAAAACACTTTATTCAGGACAAACAAATTGGTTTAATACTATGACATTTTTCTAATAAAGCTACTACACGCAAAAGTATAATTATAGATTCATAAGTTCTTTCGATTGTTTAATTTTCCAATGCCCATGAGCTAGAGTGTCTGTGCCATTATCTAAAATATAACGTTTATCATCATATGGACTTAGACTGATCTTGTTTAATTTAACTGAGTAAATCTGATGATTTTCGCTGCGTATTTGGTTCATAGACGCCATTGTCTGTTTCTTCTCCAACAGACAATCTCTATAACTCGCATGACGGATTTGTCGTTTGGTCACAGATTTCTTGATTCCTTTCGCCGTCTTCTTCTCTACTGGTTTTTTATTCTCTGTGTATATAATTGAGTACATCTTTGATCGAAGACCAACAAACTCTTCAATGGGAATCCCATGTGTTTCATCTTTCATCTTTCCAAGTACTTTCTTGTTTCTTGTGCTATGCAGTGGATGGTTGCTGTTATATTCAGATGTGTCAAATAAGTCAACATCTTGTAACATATCTTGATAAATATCTTTCGTTTTCACTTAATAGCAAAGACTGTCTGTGTCTGTAAACAGAAGTTTCGCGTTGGAGTCGTACTTTTTCTTCATATACTCATAGTGAAATTCATACATGAGTACTTTCGAGAGATCCAAAATGGTGAATCCGACGTAAATTGGACGATTCAAGTAAAGTTTAGTCTTTCTCATATTCACTGCAGCTAGATCTTCAGAAAAGATACGGAAGGAATCAAAGGATGGAGAAGCAGCTAATTTGGACAACTTCGCCTTATCGTTGACCAGCTTTACATTGACTCTCTTTCTCAAATTTTCCATGGTTTTACCAAGCACGGAATTGTTCATTAGTTTGAAAAAATCTTTCTCGAAGTCGTTAGCTGCATGCTTTCGCTTTTCGGTGTAGAAATCAATGTAGGATTTCAGCCATGGACTCTGTTGAAACACCAACACTCTGTGAATCTTAGTCAACTTCATACCCAGTGCTAGGTATTGCTTTAGATTACGGTAGTGGACAACGTAATTGGTCTTGTCTTGGAGGTTCGGAACTAACTTGGGAACAGCTGCACTACCAAGGTTTAAATCTTTGGACAATTCTTGACAGTAGGGCGATAACATCTCAACTGAAATCTTCATTCTCTCGGGTGCCAAAGGGTAATCGTTATGTAAATCGTGTAATTCTTTGGGATAGCAGAGGTCAACTTCTAAAATATAGCCTTGTTCGTCATCGTCTGGAATTCCTTCGACGTTGAGTGTGGAAATTTCTTGTTCGGTCAGCCAGTCGAACTCACCAGTTGGTAGAGGTTGTGACATACCCCATCCATATAGATTGTTGGCGTCGAGGTACATCACATATGACGTTTCTTGTTTGGGATCGTAGTCGGGCACATATGGGTTGTTGGCTTTGCTGAAACGATTGCTGATCATGGAAATTCCACCGCGAAGGCCTTCTTCAATAAATAAGTACATATCCGGGTCTGTTAAGAGTTCAAGTTCAACATCAGTCATTTTGAGACAGGCTTGCCAGGCTAAACCGGGGCTTGTGTAGAAGTGACAAGGATCCAAGTTATACGCTTTCAGGCAGACATTTCGGAAGTTTTCAAAGACATCGGCAAGGAGCAGGACATCGGACATGAGGTATAAATCATGATAATCACCCATGTTCTGACAGTTGAAACAATCAAAGACACGCATCGCGTGGTCGTAGTCAGCATCAGAGATCTCTTCATCATTTAATATGCTATAAAATTATTGTTTGGGTGGTAAACATCTCTCATTAAACCTCTGCATACAATCCATGTAGTCGTAGGGGTAGACACCTTTTCTCAACAGCAGTGATATCTTATCATTCTCGATGTGTTTCTGGAGGGTGGAAAACTTGTCGGCACCGTCCTTGGAGAGGTTTGAAACCAGCTTGTCGAGTGATGCGTTCATGAATTGCAGAGAATCGATAAAGTCTAAATTATCGATAGAAAACGAAATGTACTTTTCTGTGTTGTTCGGGATACAGTTAATTTTCTTGTCCTTGAGTTTACCAAGTGCTTGCATGATTAGATGAGAATCGTAGCCGCGTAGATTGTGAAGAATGACAGGTATTCGTCCGGTAAAACTATAGTTTAAATTGCAGTCATTATGTGCGGCTCCACGGTACTTTCCAGTAAGGTGACAATGATCTCGAACACGATCGGCTCCCAATTCAAACCCACAAATATGGCAGTTGGTAGCATCTTGAAACATCTGTTCTTCTTCGTTCTCGATTCGCATGGGTTCGATAAACTCAAGTTTCTCTTGAATATATTGCTGTTCAGTCTCCAAGCACGGTGGTATTCATTTTCTTCTTGATTATTTTTATTCTAACTCTTTGACTTATGGATATATGAATGCTTTTAGAACGTATAACGATTTACATGACTATTTATATTTGTTGATACGGTTTTGAACCAATTAACTTTCTAACCAATCACATTTCACTAGCATTACATCATATCCCATCAGGGATTATAGCACCTAGTAACGCATAAACACTGCGTAATGTATACATAATTCCTATGATTTATGAATTTTTGGACCTGTCAAACATAGCTTATAGAGATTATACTACCTTAGTAACGCATAAACACTAAGTAATGTATACATAAACCCCTATGATTTATGAATTGTGAACCTGTCAAAACATAGCTTATAGAGACTATACTACCTAGTAACGCCTAAACACGACGCAATTATATAAGCGCAAGCTAAACGATTATCAACCAAACGAATCTAAAAACCCAAAGTGTAAAGTCACAAGTTTTTTCAATAACGCAAAATGGAGGCTGTAGACATCTAAATTGTAGAAGAAGTAGAGGAGGAATATGAAGAAGCAAATGAAGAAGTAGAATACCTCGAGGAGGAGGAGACCCATGAAGAGGAAGAGGATATGAACGGTAAATTGAAGGGAAAATGAATTGTTTTTTTTAAATAGAAATGTAATTGAAATTGAATTGTTTTGATGATTTATAAGAATTCGACTTTGACGAATACAATTTTGGAATTTGGAATGAAGACGACGACAATGAAGACAATGACGAAGATGATGACGAAGACGCTAAGTGGTCGTACGTCGACACTATTGGAAACGAGTACGTCTACTCGACCAAAACCCATAAACTAACCCAAAAATGAAATGAATGAGTGTACATAGTTTTAAAATGTTGTTATATTTTTAAAAATGTTAGTATAAAATAAAAATGTGTTTAAAATGTTTTCTTTGTCATATTAAAATGTTTCCTTGTCATTTTATTAACTAAAAAAATAGTATATATACATTCCGAATAAAAAAATAAAAATTCAGTTATGATTTCATGCAAAGAGTTAGCGCGTTTAGATTTTCCTGCTAATTCTATTAGCGATTATTCTTTTTTAAAAGACTCATCGCAGTATTTAAAAGAAATTACACATGTAATTGATTGTGAAGCTTTTAATATAAATGGACGCTGGAGTTATCGTGAAGTTTCTGTTATTTATTTATATAATGGACATTTTGAATCTTTTCAATGCTACGATTCATCATTACCCGATTTTCAAGATTTGACTTTCTCAGAAAGGAAACAATTCTTTATCAGAAGCATTTACATGGGTTATATTATTTGAATAAAAAACGACAATTTTATTTGGATCAAGAAGAATTGGTTGATCAATTGAAAAGGATTTATGGTTTACACTCATACGTTTTTGGATATAAAGGGGGAGTTTTGGATACAAGATTGTGCGCAAAACTTAATATTAGTTGTGTGAATTTAGAATATTTATGTATTGAAAAATATTCTAAATTAGTTGAAATGTATAATATGAAAGAAAAATGTTGTAAATATCATGATTTGAACGCTAGACATTGTTCATTGTATGAAATAATGTTGTTTAGTGCACGAATTATGGACAAAATAAATAGGAAAGGAATGTAAGATTTTTTTTATCTTATTATAAAGCATTGAACCATTGAACATTTATTTCAAAAGCATGGAAATGGAAGTAGGTTATGATTATGATGGTGATGATTTTCTTGATTTTTCACAATTAACCGTGCTTATTACATGTGTATATATGGATATATATGGTCCTTTATGGATAGTACGTTATCGACGCAAAATGATTTGACTGTTTATAATATATATATATATGAGCATTACGAATGTGCATTCTTCTACTATTTACAAACTAAAAGTATCCTTGTATGCTAAAGAAGGAAAGGATTGTGGAAAAACGTTGTCAATTCAATTGTTTCAAGATAAAGAAAAATATCTGATTCCTGATTGTATATTACAACATTTTCAATGACTATTTTTAATGGTATATAAACAATAATTTACTAAATTATACTTTTCCCTATTCTAAAAAAACAATTAACGATTGGCTAAATAGGAATTTTCCTGAACAATTTCCTTGTTATAGTGACGGTGCTTATTATTTAATTTTTTGTATATTTAACGAATATATCTATTGTAAACAAAATAATTTTAGTATTCAATCAATGTGTTTTGTAACAACACGGTTTATTGGTTTTGATGATCAATTTACACTTAAACGTTTTGAATTGATGGAAAGTGTAAAATAAAAACAATTGTATATATAATATGTAAAACAATTTGTAAAAATGAAAAATACGCAGACAATTGTTTTCAATATATTTTTATATTTTTATATTAATACATTCTTATTTTTTCTAATTCAAATTCTTATTTTTTCTTAATCCTTTACCCAATAATCGTCCATATCTTTTACATTTTTTACAAGGCATTTTTTTAATTTTTTATTTTCAAATAGACACCACCATAATCAGCAAGAAATACTTCATGAGGTTTTATACGTTTTGAACTTTGTAAAAAGTATTTTTTTTTTTTTTTTACGTATGTAAAATAGGAATTATTTTTATATTTTGAACCTCTTTTTCCATTATTTGCAAAACGAGCTGCAGAATAAGTACTTAAATCAGCATCCAAACAACTATTGACATTATCACATACGCTATATGTTGCATTCACATCTAAACCATATTTACGATCTAAAGCAGCTTGAGTTGTTTACGACCTGTGTTTGGATAATTCCTTTTATCGGATTAAACTGATTTTTCCACGCATACAAGCCTTTTCCAGCATTTGGAATAGTTTATTTTTTTATACGTAAGTTATCTTCTTTAGCGAAATCTATCCAACATTTTGGTATGTGCGCTGTACGTTTACGACATCGTATTTTTTTATAGTATTACATTTACATTGAAGAACATCACGTATACTTTGTGATTTATATATATTTTTACAAACCGTTTGTTTTTGTTTTTTCTAACCAATTTTATTCTAACCATAATTAAAAATTGTTTTAATTCCAAGGTAGTCTATCTCGTTTTATTTAATAAATGTTATGATACATTCAATTTTATATATAATAGATGATGATAATTAATATATTTTATTTTTAAAATCTTCTAATCTTTCTTGTATTTATAAAAAATTTATATAAATGATTTTCTCATCATCTTCTGTAAAATTTAATAGACATTCAGGAAATATTTCTGGGGAAAATAAAACACAATCATCATTATCTAAAACTTCATAAGCTATAAAAGGTTTGTTATTTTTATTTTTCAAATATATTTCTATATGAATAGTCTCACTCATATTAAATAAAAGGGTAATTGGTTGGCTGGAAAGAAACCGTTGGTGTCTTTTATGTGTGTTAATGTAACAAAGTCAGATCATGTTATTATATTATACGAGATCGTGCTGATGGTAAAGAAAAAATAAATAAAAGCCCTTTTTTTGTTATTGCTTGTTTTAGAAGAAAAAAAAAAGAAAAATCTAATGGAGAACCAACAGAAGAAATTAAAATATAATAAAAAAGAGATAGATCGTTTAGTAAGTTTGTTTGAAAATCAAAAAACAAAATATTTCTCAAACAAATGATAATCCCATTAGTGTTGCGAAAATAGATGAAAAAGAAAACAAAAAAAATAAAGTAATTGAACAAACGTTCTCCATATCTATTGCCCGTAAAGCGAATGTTAATTTAATATCTTTTCTACAATCGTTGACATTACTTTTTACGTATTTGATTAACTATGCAAGAAGTACTGTAAAAAAACGATGATTATGTTCGATTTATCTTCAGTCATGCCCCTAAAAGTTTTTTTTATACTGCTGTAATGAAATTAAGTGATGTCAATGTAAAATATTTTTAAAATATTTTTGAAAAACATATGCAAAGTAATAAGGAACTGATAGCTAACGGGTGGCAATGTACTGTAGTTATACAAACTTTCCCATCTGGAGTATCTACTAAGATTTTGTCAAGTAACAAAAAGAAAAATCCATCAATTAGAACAAAAACAATTTATAATAGATTAAATTAAGCAAATGAAAATGATGGTGGGTGAGGTAAAGTAAATAAATCTATAACTAAATATGATCGTAAATTTCACACTGGAGTTTTCTATATTATCAGTACTAAATTAACACAAGCAATTAAAAAATGTTGTTTTGTGTTATCTATGTTAGTAGGGCTATCGTATTTAAAGAAAGATTATAGATATAGGACACTTTTTAAACATCCTACTAAAAGTGTCGATGAATTATTTAGTATTGATGAAATTCGTAATGTGTATCAACAAACGGGCATACCCGAAGGTAAAGAAGTTAAAGTTAGACAATTTTCGATTGTACACGAAAAATTTCTTAATGCTCAAGGTGTTGATTTGGTAGTGTATTCAGATCTCTTTTTATGATTCGCGTACAGATTCAGAAGGAAATCTTATTAGATTAACCGATAATATAGTATGTCTATGGTTAAATAATAAACATGATGTTGTTTTAAATATGAAGGAATTTTCTAAACTCAATACAACTAGATTTTGTATTAAATGTATCAGTTATTTTTCACATAATGAATTTGTCAATTCACATATATGTAAAACTAATATTATCAGAAAAAAAGTCATTATTGTTTTATGAACCCTCTTTCTATTCCAAAACATAAAACTACACAAGATCCAACATTATTTTTTTTCGATTTTGAAACAAAAGTAGATGAAAATCAAATGTTAGTTCCTTTTTATTGTATAGGGCAAAAAGTATGTAAGCAATGTCAAGATATTCCGTTTAAAAAACAAAAAATTCCTGTAATAAAACCCTCGAGTTTTGTTGATGAAAATATTGAACCAGTTAGTTGTTGTGGATATAGACAATTTCTTTTTGATGATGACGATGTATTTGAAAATATATGTAGTTTTATATTTGAACAAGAAGATTCTATTTGGATTGCATTTGCTTCTGTTTTGATTGATACAATTTTTATTTTTAAATATTTATTAGAAAATTTTAAAATTATTCCAAAAACTATTATGAATGGATAATGAAGATAATGAGTTTAGATAATGAGTTTAGAAAATGATAATGAGTTTAGATAATGATAACGATAATGATAATGAGTTTACTAAGAAAACGAGTTTAGAAATATCCGAAAAGAATATTCTATTTTTAGATAGTTATTTATTTTTAAGTATCCCTCTAGATGCTATTCCCAAATGTATGGGTCTCGAAGGGAATAGTAAGGGTCGTCACCCCCATTTGTTTTATGATTTAACCTATAGAGGAATGATTGTTGATAGAAAATATTTTGATATAGATAACATGAGCGATAAAGATTGTGAATTAAAAAATAATAACACACTATGTATCAATGTGATAAGTGTATGTTTGAAAAATGGTATAATGAAAAACAAGCAAAAATATATATTTTTCGAGATGAAATATATTATTATTGTTGTGAAGATGTGAATATTTTAAGAAAAGGAAGTGTAAAATTTTCATCAATGATAGATATTATAGTACATGTAACACCGTTTTATGAAAAAGGTTGTATTACTATTGCAAGTTTAGCGATGAAAATATTTTGTCTTAATTTAAAAAAAAAATGTACTGGAATAATTCCTGCTGGTGGTTATCGATGTGATATAAATCAAAGTTTAAAAACTCTTTGTTGGTTGTATGAAATTAATGAAAGTTTATCAGGTTGTTTAGAATATAAATGTTCTTCTCAAGGAGAAAGAAAAATATTAGGTCATTTTGTAGATGGATTTTATGATGGTACAGTTTATCAATTTCGCGGTTGTTTTTATCATGGTTGTCCTAATTGTTATGATGAAAATGAATTTAATACTTTAGTAAACGAAAAATTTGGAATATTATACCGGAAAACTCAACGTTTTACAAATGAATTGTTAACTGCGGGATATAAGGTTGAAAAATGGGAATGTGAATTTTCAGAGGAAAAAAAATATAGTTGTAATAATATGATTGATTTTAAACAATCCCTAACTATCCTTATTATACACTAATAAAACCACGTGATGGTTTATATGCAGGAAGAACATCTTCTGTATGTTTATTTAAAGAAGTAGAACAAAATGAAAACATTAAATATGTAGACTTTACGTCTCTTTATCCACATGTACAAAAAAATTTTAATTTTCCAGCTGGACATCCAATCATTTATGTTAATGATGAGTGTGCAAATATATCTATCAAATATATTTTCGGATTGGTTAAATGTAGTATATTACCCCCACAAAATCTTTATTTTCCTGTTTTACCCTTAAGAGTAGGTGGAAAATTATTATTTCCTTTATGCAATCAATGCGCTATTGATAAATGTAATAAATGTATACATAATGAAAACGAGTGACATTTACTTGCTACATGGACAAGTATTGAAATTAATAAAGCTGTTGATGTTGGATATAAAATATTTCAAATCTATGAAATATATCATTATGTACGTCAAGAAAAAATATTCGTTGATTATGTAAATTATTTTTTAAAATTAAAACAAGAAGCGTCAGGATTACCTAAAGAATGTTTAAATATTGATGAAAGTAAAAATGAAACTAAAATTCCAAAGTATTGTGAAGATTATTGGAAACATGAAAATATTATTTTAGATGCATCTAAAATAGAAAAAAATCCCGGTTTAAGAACTATAGCAAAAACATTATTAAATTCCTTGTGGGGTAAATTTGCTCAAAATGAAAATAACACACAAGTTGCATTTTTATCTGAGTATGAAGAATTATTATATATAGCTAATGATATGAGTAAAAAATTAACATCTTTAGATTTTATTAATGAAACCCTTATACGTTGCACATATGAAAATATAGAAGAATCTACAGTGTTTTTAAAAAAGGGTAATGTTATTATCGCTTGTTTTGTTACAGCTAATGCGCGTTTACAGTTATATGATTTAATAGCTAAGTTAGGAAGACAAGTTTTATATTTCCATACTGATTCTGTGATTTATGTGTGTAATGAGGAAAATAGTAGTTCGATTAAAACTGGTAATTATTTAGGAGATTTAACTGATGAACTAAGGGAAAATGAATGGATTACTCGATTTTGTACAAGAGGTGCCAAATGTTATTCTTATATCACAAATTTAGAAGAAGAAGTCGTTCATATAAAAGGATTTTCATTAAAAATAAAGTGAAAGATATCTTAAATTTTCAAACATTAAATAATAACAATTAGTTATCAAAATAAAATATTTAAAGATAAATTAAATAATATTTTTATTAACACTGAAATTTAAAATTTTTCATTTACTTTTAATAAACGTGTAGTTAAAGATAATTTTACAACTATTCCCTATGTATATTTAGAAGAAGAAGAAGAAATGGACACCTAAAAATGTTTTTATTTATTTTTATACAACAACTTAAGTAATTCTAGCAATTTGATTGGCTATAACCTATGCGTTATTACAGTATAGATACACAGTTGACGTCACAGAGTCAAACAAATTTTATTTTTGTTTTTAATAATACAATTTTTGACGTTTTTCGTTGTTGTTATTGCAATTTTTCTTTGTAAAATGGATGAAATGTTAGAGAAATTTATGCCAGACTGGTACAATGACGACTTTGATTTACAACTAGCACAAAATGTGGACGAATACGAAAAAAAAGTAGATTTGTGAGCGTCAATGACAACGATATCGACCAAATTTTGACTGATTCGCATTCAAAATCTACGAAGCGACACACAAAGTGGGTTATTAAGCATTTGAAGGTAAGAAATTAATTTTCGAGCAATATTTCAATGTATGCGTAATCCTTGTTGGTGATAAATTAATTTAATAAAGTAAACGTGTCACTTTCAGACTGGCAGCAAGAGAGAGAAATGACAACATCGCTTACGGAAATGTCGGACGAAGCTTTGGACTCGGCATTGGTTAAGTTTTATCTCGAAGCCAGAACTAGCAAGGGAGACCAATACAGCCGTTCAGCCCTCCTGGGTTTCCGAAACTCAATTGAACGACACCTCAACAACAACGGCAAAGTCGTGAAAATAAGCAAAAACCCTGTTTTCACAAAAAGCAACAAAATGCTTGATGCAAAGCTGAGAATAAATCGCCGCGAAGGCAAAGAAAACGTGAAACATCAACCAGCAATAGAATCAACTGACCTGCTGAAAATCATTCTTCCAAACACACGTGCTGGTCTACTCAGAAAAGTGTGATTTTACGTCTCTTTGTATTGGTCTCGTGGCGGGCGTGAAGGATAAAGAGAGCTAACAAGATCGAGTTTCAACTTCAAGCAAGATGCCGATGGTCGTAGTTACGCTGAGATGACAGATGAGGAATCCACCAAAAATCACCAGGGCGGAGAAAACAGCAAGTCATCCAGTGAAAAGGAGACCAGGTTGTATAGCATTGGCAACAGTTCTGATGCATTTGCGTGTCTCCAACTGTACACCGAGAAGCTAAACCCAATGTGTGATGCGTTCTTCCAGCGGCGCAGATCAAATTACAATATCGCAGATGAAGTCTGGTTTGAAAACAAACCCTTGGGGGTTAACTATCTTGCAAAAATGATGAAATGTATCTCAACAGGCTGCGGTTTGTCTCAAGACTACTCAACCACTGAGTGAGAGCTACGTCCATCAACTTATGGTCAGATGCAGACATTCCCGATAGACACATCACCTTCGTCTCCGGCCACAGCACCGAGCAGAGTCTGGCACACTACGGCAGAACGCCATCTGCTCCACAGCTTCAGAGGTTTTCAGACACAATTTCTGCCGCACTTTATGGTAATGAGATTCAGCCATATAGATTCCAAAGATCTGAACCGTTGTCAACAGTACTTCCACAGAACAACCAGCAGCTATTAAGTGACAGCACACAAAACATTGTTGCCGTAACGGGTGCTTCCCTGACAAGTAACGCCTGTACCATCGGAAATGTTCAAGTATATATGGGCCAGCAAGATCCCATGCAGAAGCAAGCTGATCTACCATTTGAACGTTAAATATTTGCCCATGAACACCCAGGAACTTTGTGAACTAATCGAATGATTTGATTTCTTTGTATTATCTCAAATGTTTTCTTGTTTGCATAATTTTGCATGACGTAGCAGCTTGAAGTATTGGCCAATCAGAACTGTTGTGTTTCTTTCGTTAACCAATCAGGTCACGTTATTTGTATAGATCACTAATGACGTAATTAAACATGATTTTCATTTTTTGATGATTTTTTTACCCCGTAATTTCCCTCTCTTCAAAAGCCCTGTCCACTTGACCATTTAAGAATGTTAAAGTTCGGAAAATATAGTATTTGATGTATAAAACAAATAGATTACATTTTTCCGTGCGTGCGTGTGTACTGTAATAGATGCACAAAATACCTCAGCGTGTAAAGAACAAAAGTCACGGCACTCGCCCCGGCGGCTCGTGTTGTACTTTGTGGTTCTTTACACGCTATGACGTCATCTGTGCATCTATTACAGTACACACGCACGGAAAAATATAATCTATTTGTCAAATAACATTCAAATTTTAAATACTAATGTTTCGGACTTTCCTTGCACTCCATCGCTTCGTCGTCTTCCTTATTTTCCTCTTCTACAACCATTTTCCCACATCTTTCTTCCCAGCTTTTTCCCCATTTTTCTTTCTCCTTTACTTCTTCATCATCTTCATCACTACCAAAATAGCCTTCAAACTATCTGCACTATCATCATCACCATCATCTTGAATGGGTTTGAAGGGCTTGAAGTCATCGAAATTCTACTTTTTAGATGTAAACCCGTACGCGTATCCGTAGCCTTTATCATTGTAGTCCCATACGAGGGATTCTCCATAGTGATCTTCGCTCATTTTTTCTTCTTTCGGGTTATCATCCATACGAGTATGTATAGGGCTATCTTCCATACGAGTATATAACCATACGAGGGTTTTTTCAGCGAGCTTCGTTCGAGCTTCGTTCGTTTTTTCTTCTTTCGTATCGATATCCATTTTTATTTTTTTCTTAAACTTCTTAAGTTTGTAGATTTGTTTGGTTGTTACTACGCTTATATAAGTACGTATATATGTTTGACAGGTTCAAAAAATCATAAATCATATAGGGATTATGTATACTTAATGTTTAAAAATATAAAATCATTTTATACCCATATATGGCTATGTATAATTAAGATTATTCTTAGTTTAAATCTATAATATATTTTTTAAAAATATATTTACTTTTTAAATTTTTAGACGTATAAAATTAATCTGTTTCACTACCATTTCATCATCCATTTATGTTAACTTTATGCGGTCCTAGTCAATGTGGTAAAACATTTTGGATTTTACAATTACTAAATTATATTGAGCAAATGATAACTCCAAACATTACGAAAATTGTTTATCTTTATTCTATATATCAACCCTTATACGATAAAATGCGTAAGCTTTTGGAAGAGAAAAGTATTAATTTTGAATGTATTGACTGTAAGAAGTGTATACCCGATATTGTTGATATACAAAAAAATTCGACTGATAATACATTAATTATATTAGATGATCTAATGTTAATCGCGACATCGACGAAAGAAAATCTTGATAAAATTGATAATCCCCTCGCCCGGCGCGAAGCGCCAGCCGAAGGCCGAAGGCCGAAGGCCGAAGGCCTGAGGGCAAGGGTGCTAATATAGACCGGCGTTTAGTCCCTCACACGGGATTCCTAGCATTTCCTGAGTCACATTTAGTTTATTTGTTTACGAAAGTGGATCAACGGCCCAACTTCGTCCTCAGGGCCTTCGCGGTGCGAAAAAGTCCGTATATTTAAACACGAAAAGTACGTATATACGACAAAACTGTCGCGTTATATGGTGAATGAAGATTTGTGTTCAAAAAGTTCATAAAATGCAGTGTTCAAAAGATACAGTATCATCGGCGGTAGATGACAAGTTCGTAAATGGCGTCAAAAGGTAAACCCGTTTTCCCTTTTTTCAAAGATATTTTGCAAATATGTCCGAGTATTCAGGCTTTCATTTGATGTATTAGCATAAGTTGCTAGAGTTAGTAGTTCAAAATATATCGTCGTCAGAATATCTAATATATTTATCAGAGTTTGTGAATCCAATCCCAGCTTTTTAAAGCTGTTTCCTGTTGGCAATCAGTCCCAGGGCATCATTAGATATGTAGAACTGGTGTAAATACGAAGCGACGAGGGCGATTTGTGAAACTTTGAAAACACAAGTGAAATTAAACCTTAATTTTACGAGGAACCATGTGATTACCTGTTGGCTGTTAATCATATAGAGGGCAAAATTTATTCATAAATAAGTTATCTACGCACATCAACAACATGAGAAAGCCAGCCAAATGTAAAAACCAAGCGTGAAAAACAACTATACAATCCACTGAAAGTAAACGGTACAGTCAATGTTTAACTCAACAAAGTTGGTTGTACTAAGAGAACAGCGGTACAACTAAGTTTGCCCAGAATTTAGGAAAAATGCTCTCCTCATTAGCCAATTATATTCGAGTAATTTTGCACTCTATATGATTAGCCTATTTACTGTACAGTGCTGGTAGTTTAGGGTGCAAAAACATGCAGACTATAGCTGTCTTTACAACATGGGCCTGGACTACAATTATGTAGTATACACTATAAACAAGCAATTACTGTACACTGGTTAGTGGTAATATGTGCACTGCCAGTGAGTAAAGGAGAGCTCGGAGTAGACAGACAATACATGGATGAGTGTCAAGCTCATATCCTCAGAAAAATTATTCTGAGTTACAATGATGTATATACTGATTCTATTGATATTTGTTCTATGCGGGTTCAATTTACTATAGCAGTTAACACAGTAAAATTACTGATGTATAGTAACTGCCGCATAGGCACTTATAGCATTTGAACCAGTAGATCATTGTTACCTCTCTCCATCTGAGTCTCGATGGCTCAAATGGTTAGAGTCACCAGTAATCAGAAGGGAATAAGCTTTCTGAGGAAATGAGCTTGACGATCATCTACCTGTATGTATTGTATACTGGTCTGTATTCCATAAACAATCTGTGTTTACTCCATCCCAACCTCGTTCCCAGGGAATTTTGCCTCCACGGTTTAAGGTCGGCGAAAATGGCCCTGGGATCTGCTGGTCACATGACACCCATAATTTCTGGGTGTTTAGATATGATAATTTTTGTAGTCTTTGTTCCATTGCCTTTGTCTACTTTCTTGACTTGAATAATTGAGAAATATTCAATGCTCTTCAGAGTTGTTCATGTCAGCATTCGTCGGCATGAAAGCAGCTAGCAAGCTTAATAATCCACCATACATCCATGGTTATCTCTTACAAAAGGTATGAAGAAGCATATATCCAATTTAGCGAAACTTATCACTTCTAATTTGCTGTAAAATTTGAAGACAGCATTCAGATTTAGATGAATAAATTATACTCGGCTGAATTAATTGAGTTATATGACAAGCCAATCGGATTATAGAATGGACCAGAGAAGTTGAGACATTCAAATGGAAAAAGTTTGCTGTTAGCCCCACTTTTGAGACTACTAATAGACGATGTGTCACATGGTTTGGAGCCTATGAGACATGTGTCAGCTAGTAAGCTACAGAGTGAGGTGTCTAGACGTGGGGCTGCTATGGGTGGGGATATCGCTCGTAACAAGACTATGTCAAGTAATATTACACATGATCCTGATATGGACTTTATTTCAGGTCATGAGTTGAGTGAATTCCTTGATTCGAAAAGGTCTAAGGACTTAGCTATATTAAATAATAAAACGACTCTTATGAAAAGGTCTGAACGTAAACGTAACCCTGTTGTGGGTGGTGATGTCGCTCGTAGTGGTACACTATCGAGTGGTGGTGCACGTGATCCTGCTATAGGTTCTGGTAATTTAGTTATACCGAATATTAAGATGAGTAGTGATACCCCCCCATCGGGAGTACAAAGGGATGCCGCCTCATTAGATATTCAACTTATTATTTATGCATACGTCATCGTTCTCAGGCTCCTTTGGGACCCTCTAACCCTAATTCATTAGTATTCAGATTACGTCATTTCAGTACCAGTAGGACCCCTAACGCTAGCTTTTATCCAACCCCCTGGTATTCATACGTCACGTCCGATTAGTCGCCGACTCCTTCCGAACTTGATTTCCGAAGGCATTACGTCATTATCAAAAGGTAGCTCTTATTGCTTTTAATAATATAAGAAACGCCTTTGTAATTACACACTTCGCCTCGCTACGGCAATGTGAATGTGGGACAGTAGGCAGCCCGAGAGCAGCGCATGCGCACGATCGATCTTGGCTAAATAATATAATCTGGAACTAAACAGAGTAACGAAGAAGCATCTTATACAGTACTTTCATACTAGCGCGTGTCACGACCGATATTTTCCGATTTGCGATTCACTAATCTCTGCGAGAATTAATCATTAGCTTCGGTAAGGTTTATTTGGCTGAGTCAGACCATTCGAGAAACTGTGAGAAGAATGATCAGGGATCTTAAACGTATAGATCTTTCAATATATCCTAAGAAATAGTCCGAGAAGCCGTAAGAAGAACGATCGAAGATTTCAAACACAGAAAAATAGTAAAAACAATATATCGATTTGGTTTATGTGGCTGACTTTGTTTATTTGGCTGAGTCAGACCATTCGAGAAACTGTGAGAAGAATGATCAGGGAACTTAAACGTATAGATCTTTCAATATATCCTAAGAAATAGTCCGAGAAGCCGTAAGAAGAACGATCGAAGATTTCAAACACAGAAAAATAGTAAAAACAATATATCGATTTGGTTTATGTGGCTGACTTTATTTATGTTGTCATGCATTTTGTTGCTAAGACTGATACATTTGAATAATTTTGACTAGAGCACATGTTACAGACAAAGGAAACGGTCATTAAGAGGTCGTTAATGTCACAACTCATAATTATTTGGAATATTTAATGAAACAAACTAGAGAAGGCCAAACTAAATAAAATATTGTAACGCCTTGCCGTGGAGTTTAACCTAGCTTTTTTCGGTGCTTAAGGGGGGGGGGGGGGGGGGGGGGGGGGGATTATTGCCAAGTGTGGAAATCGAACGCATGAATTACAAAATAAGGTTTCTTGGCAGAAAAAGTATAATTGAACGGCTTTACTTCATAGAGAACGACCGAGGGAGGAGTTGGAACGATGATATAAAGCGGACTAACTAAACTTAACCGCTTGAATAAATTTGTCCACCTGCTCATAGATAAAAGCGTGGGAGCCATTAAGCGTAATTAAAGGTTACATGCAATTCCACAGACAAAAGAGGGCACACATATTTCGATAAACACATCAAATAAATAGTATACAATATTGAGTTTATGAGATTTTTATTTCAAGTTATAAATACTAATAAGGCCTACTTCTAAGGGAATATCTAGGCGTTTTAATTTTAAAAGTTTTTCGATATTCTTCCTGGTCTTCAGGCGTTAATGTTGCCACATTTTGTTCTGTCATCGGTAAATATTTTGATCTAGTCATCGATAGATGGTGTTCATATTCACCTCTTTCTTCAGGGGTCATCCTTGCTAAATCGCTCTTTTTCCAATCGGAAGAACTTTCCCAATTATTAAAGAAGTTTCGTTTAACCTTTGGTTGTTCTGTCGAAACTGTAGTTGGTGGTGTCAAAAAATAGGCTTTAGGTGTAGAAGGAACCTGGTGAGGATCGGACGGGAGGTATTCTGTAGAATCATATTGCGTTGGAGTCTTTGGGATATTGCTTTCAGTTTGAAGATTATTTTGAACTGGAACCTGGTCGTGGAGTTGATTTTGGAAGGACAGAAAACGTTTAAGCTCATTAGAGTAGAGTATATTCTTCACGTCTGGTGTTAACTGAGGTGTCTGTATAATATTATGCATCTGTTCACCCGAGTTGTACATAGCGTTGAGGATGGGCGATTGTTGATGCGATAGCTTTCGAATATAACGGTTTAGGTTTTGTTGGTCAGCGGTATTTTCGTAGGGCATCACGTTCGATTTCAGTTGATATTGGTCACCGGTGATAGGTGGTTGTTCATATGACCGCTTTCGAATATAATTGTCCATGTCTAGTTGACCAGTGGTATTTTCATCTGGTAGCACATTCGTTTTTAATCGATGTTGATCATCGGTAGTCGGTTTTAGATCAAGCATGAGATATCCGTGTGGACGCTTTGTCGCTTCCTCGTAACTTTTCATAAACTCTTGAACATGACCAGGGTTAACTTGTCGTGCTAAGACTGAGATTTGTTGCTTGTCCCGTGGAGATTTGAACAGTACGATATAGTGGGCGTTGAGGCTGATATTTCTGGTTTCTTTGCCTTGATGAAATATATTTTGAACAATATAGATCACAGACAGATTCCGATGATGACTTCCTTTTGTGAATAAATCGGCAATACGTTTATCGTCCCCTGACTGAGCCATAAGATCGTCGAGAACGATGAGGCTGCGTTCAGAGACATCTAAGAAGTTCTTTTCGGCAATGTCGTCATGTATTCCTTCATTGAGTTCAATGCCTGGTATAGTTGTGATCATATCCAAGTACATAGGTTGCCACTGGCCATAACACCAAATGATACGTTCAGTAGGGGGACTGATGGTTGCTTGAGCGTTTTCCAAAAGTTTTCTCACCCAAACGGTCTTGCCACTTTGAGTACATCCAGCCACAATACACGTAAAAGGATGTTTCATAACGGAAGATCCACCGACGACTGGAGGCGGAGCATTAAAATGGTCACCTCCTCCATGGACGTACTTGATATGACGCTGAAGATTACCTCGGGTTGAAAAGTTCTTTCCGCATATATCACAGGCAAATGACATGTTCACTCGGTGAAGACTAGAAGCCAAATGATGTTTCTCAGGAATGTTCTATGAATTTATCCTTATCCTTATCCTTATCCTTATCCTTATCTTTATCTTTATCTTTATCTTTATCTTTATCTTTATCTTTATCCTTATGGCCTTATCCTTATCTTTATCCTTATGGCCTTATCATTATCTTTATCTGTATCCTTATCCTTATCCTATATAGCTTGTCCTTATCCTATATAGCTTATCCTTATCCTTATCTTTATCCTTATCCTTATCCTTATCTTTATCCTTATCTTTATCTGTATCCTTATCCTTATCCTATATAGCTTGTCCTTATCCTATATAGCTTATCCTTATCCTTATCTTTATCCTTATCCTTATCCTTATCCTTATCCTTATCCTTATCCTTATCCTTATCCTTATCCTTATCCTTATCCTTATCCTTATCCTTATCCTTATCCTTATCCTTATCCTTATCCTTATCCTTATCCTTATCCTTATCCTTATCCTTATCCTTATCCTTATCCTTATCCTTATCCTTATCCTTATCCTTGTCCTTGTCCTTGTCCTTATCCTTATCCTTATCCTTATCCTTATCCTTATCCTTATCCTTATCCTTATCCTTATCCTTATCCTTATCCTTATCCTTATCCTTATCCTTATCCTTATCCTTATCCTTATCCTTATCCTTATCCTTATCCTTATCCTTATCCTTATCCTTATCCTTATCCTTATCCTTATCCTTATCCTTATCCTTATCCTTATCCTTATCCTTATCCTATCCTTATCCTTATCCTTATCCTTATCCTTATCCTTATCCTTATCCTTATCCTTATCCTTATCCTTATCCTATCCTTATCCTTATCCTTATCCTTATCCTTATCCTTATCCTTATCCTTATCCTTATCCTTATCCTTATCCTTATCCTTATCCTTATCCTTATCCTTATCCTTATCCTTATCCTTATCCTTATCCTTATCCTTATCCTTATCCTTATCCTTATCCTTATCCTTATCCTTATCCTTATCCTTATCCTTATCCTTATCCTTATCCTTATCCTTATCCTTATCCTTATCCTTATCCTTATCCTTATCCTTATCCTTATCCTTATCCTTATCCTTATCCTTATCCTTATCCTTATCCTTATCCTTATCCTTATCCTTATCCTTATCCTTATCCTTATCCTTATCCTTATCCTTATCCTTATCCTTATCCTTATCCTTATCCTTATCCTTATCCTTATCCTTATCCTTATCCTTATCCTTATCCTTATCCTTATCCTTATCCTTATCCTTATCCTTATCCTTATCCTTATCCTTATCCTTATCCTTATCCTTATCCTTATCCTTATCCTTATCCTTATCCTTATCCTTATCCTTATCCTTATCCTTATCCTTATCCTTATCCTTATCCTTATCCTTATCCTTATCCTTATCCTTATCCTTATCCTTATCCTTATCCTTATCCTTATCCTTATCCTTATCCTTATCCTTATCCTTATCCTTATCCTTATCCTTATCCTTATCCTTATCCTTATCCTTATCCTTCTCCTTCTCCTTCTCCTTCTCCTTATCCTTATCTTTATCCTTATCTTTATCTTTATCTTTATCTTTATCTTTATCTTTATCTTTATCCTTATCTTTATCCTTATCTTTATCCTTATCCTTATCCTTATCCTTATCTTTATCTTTATCTTTATCTTTATCTTTATCTTTATCTTTATCTTTATCTTTATCTTTATCTTTATCTTTATCTTTATCCTTATATGTCCTTATGTTATCTTGCCATGGTAAATGAGTAAAGAGTAATATAAAAGGTGTACTTCAGGGGGTGACCTCGTCATTTATACGTTGGCTATCGTACAGAGATGTTTAACAAGAAGCAGAGAGCTTTTCTTCGACATTACTGTTTGTCGAATTCTGGAGAACAACAGGCGCTTCTTGAGAGAGCTACCCCCGAACAAGTTAAGTGTATACATGACTGTATCCATAATGTTTGCAAAATGAAATACGAATTACCTCGGGAAACGATCGAAAAAGTGAGACCGTACGAAAACGACATAAGTACTTTAGTTGACCCCGGAAGAAGTTTCATGAGAAAGAAACAAATACTGGTCCAGCGTGGAGGAGGATTTCTCGGTCTGTTACTTGGTCCAGTTTTAGAAGGACTTGCAGAATTAGTATAAAAGAAATCAGTTCATTGTACTAGAGTCAGTCGAAGTCATGGACACCAGCGAAGAAACATCTCCCTTTTACAATGATCAACGCATTCGACATGTACTATCCCATTTTAACAACAATGTTGAAAAGGCTTCAAATCTTCTCCACAGTTTGCTTATATCACATGACATTTTTATATGGAATGCTCAACGGGAAATCGTTTACAATGGTAGAGTTATACCGAACACAAATATTGTCAATCTGATCGAATATTGTGTATCCGAATACGATACCGACATTCCCAAACCGCCTGGCCTAAACGTTTTCGTGAGAGGGCTTGCAGAAGTCAAAGTCAATAAGAATCTCATTGAAAATCCTGAAGTACTTGCATTACTGGCACGCGAAGGAACAGAAGATACAGATTCGGAATATGAAAGCAGCGAAGAGAGAAGCGCCGCGGAGAACTCCGAAGATGACGAGGAAGAAGACGAAGATGACGAGGAAGAAGAAGAAGAGGAAGAAACAATCTCGCAAGATGACATTGATAAAGATGAGAGTCGATACATTTGTAATTACTGTGAAAGCAAGATGACTGGTGTACATTTAGCTATATGCCCCAAATGTTTATGGCAAGACTTTTACAACAATATTCATCAATGTAAATTATGTGGCTTAGCATCACCTTTGACTATATCACACAATATTGTTTTTTGTACTGCATGTCCGTATACTATTGTAACAGATGGCACTGGAGATAATATTATGATTGAGCTTAAATCATAACCACTATTTGTAACTTGAAATAAAAATCTCATAAACTCAATATTGTATACTATTTATTTGATGTGTTTATCGAAATATGTGTGCCCTCTTTTGTCTGTGGAATTGCATGTAACCTTTAATTACGCTTAATGGCTCCCACGCTTTTATCTATGAGCAGGTGTACAAATTTATTCAAGCTGTTAAGTTTAGTTAGTCCGCTTTATATCATCGTTCCAACTCCTCACTCGGTCGTTCTCTATGAAGTAAAGCCGTTCAATTATACTTTTTCTGCCAAGAAACCTTATTTTGTAATTCATGCGTTCGAGTTCCACACTTGGCAATACTTTTCCCCCCCTTAAGCACCGAAAAAAGCTAGGTTAAACTCCACGGCAAGGCGTTACAATATTTTATTTAGTTTGGCCTTCTCTAGTTTGTTTCATTAAATATTCCAAATAATTATGAGTTGTGACATTAACGACCTCTTAATGACCGTTTCCTTTGTCTGTAACATGTGCTCTAGTCAAAATTATTCAAATGTATCAGTCTTAGCAACAAAATGCATGACAACATAAATAAAGTCAGCCACATAAACCAAATCGATATATTGTTTTTACTATTTTCCTGTGTTTGAAATCTTCGATCGTTCTTCTTACGGCTTCTCGGACTATTTCTTAGGATATATTGAAAGATCTATACGTTTATGTTCCCTGATCATTCTTCTCACAGTTTCTCGAATGGTCTGACTCAGCCAAATAAACAAAGTCAGCCACATAAACCAAATCGATATATTGTTTTTACTATTTTTCTGTGTTTGAAATCTTCGATCGTTCTTCTTACGGCTTCTCGGACTATTTCTTAGGATATATTGAAAGATCTATACGTTTAAGATCCCTGATCATTCTTTTCACAGTTTCTCGAATGGTCTGACTCAGCCAAATAAACCTTACCGAAGCTAATGATTAATTCTCGCAGAGATTAGTGAATCGCAAATCGGAAAATATCGGTCGAGACACGCGCTAGTATGAAAGTACTGTATAAGATGCTTCTTCGTTACTCTGTTTAGTTCCAGATTATATTATTTAGCCAAGATCGATCGTGCGCATGCGCTGCTCTCGGGCTGCCTACTGTCCCACATTCACATTGCCGTAGCGAGGCGAAGTGTATAATTACAAAGGCGTTTCTTATATTATTAAAAGCAATAAGAGCTACCTTTTGATAATGACGTAATGCCTTCGGAAATCAAGTTCGGAAGGAGTCGGCGACTAATCGGACGTGACGTATGAATACCAGGGGGTTGGATAAAAGCTAGGGTTAGGGGTCCTACTGGTACTGAAATGACGTAATCTGAATACTAATGAATTAGGGTTAGAGGATCCCAAAGGAGTCTGAGAACGATGACGTAATCTGAATACTAATGATTAGGGTTAGAGGGTCCCAAAGGAGCCTGAGAACGATGACGTAATCTGAATACTAATGATTAGGGTTAGAGGGTCCCAAAGGAGCCTGAGAACGATGACGTATGCATAAATAATAAGTTGAATATCTAATGAGGCGGCATCCCTTTGTACTCCCCATGGGGGGGTATCACTACTAAGATGAGTTTTCTAGAGAGGATGTCTGGCTATCTAGCTGATGCTAAAGCATTGGGGTATAAGTGGATGGACCTTATTAGAAGAGGATCTAGAGAGAACGTTATTAGTAGAGTCACCAGAGTTAGGGAGGTCAGAGAAGTTCGAAAGGCTAGACGTGATCTTAGACGATACGTGAGGGGGTCACAGTTGAGTCAGGGGGCCTCAGACAAAGAGTATGAGAGAGTCACTAGTCTTATTGCTAAGATGAAACGTCCTACTGTAGTACAAAGGAGAGTTGCTCTCAAAGGGTACACCAAGTCGTATAGTGTTTAGGTGATCGACAATAAGGATCCACTAAAACAACTAGTCAAGACTAGAGGAGTAGTGGGCTCGACTTTACAGAAAGAGTTAGAGAAACTGAAAGGTTTAAAGTTTTCCGAGACATTGAAAGTGACTCTAGAGAAACAAATTGGTGACGGAGAGTCTGTGTTTAAGACAGCCTTCTTCAATAGTGTGGTCAAAACAGTGGTTAGTAGTGTTGATATTAGTGGGACTACGAGACAAGCTAGTGAGGAGATAGTAAATCGTATAGCTGTGTGGTTGTCAGAAGGGTCTGGGTGGGTTCTAGACAGTGTTAGTGACCACTTTATTAATGTGGTAGTGTATAAGCCTCTTAAAGGATCGAGTTATATTGAGCTACCGGAAGAGTTGAGGAACGCGTCGAAAGGTTTAGTCAACATAAGAAATAGTGATGACAAGTGTTTTATGTGGTGTCACGTGTTACACAAGTGTCCTGTAGGAAAGAATCCGCAGAGAGTGTCGAAGCACAAGAAGAACGTAGGTTCTGTCAATTATGACGGAGTGAGATTTCCAGTGGATACGAAACAGTACAACAAGATAGAGAGGCAGAACGGTATTAGCATCAGCGTGTTTGGGTACGAGGACAAGCAGCCATTTCCTATCTACGTTTCTGAGGAGAAGTGCGAGGATCATATGGACCTGCTGCTAATAACGAATGGTGTTAAACGACACTACGTATACATCAAAGACTTTGGTAGGTTTATGTGCGGTCAGTCTAAACACAAGTGTCGCAAGAATTTCTGTAGATACTGTCTTCAATGTTTTACTACCAATGAGATTCTAGAGAAACATAAGGAGGTTTGTATGGTGGTAAATGGTAAGCAAGCGATCAAGATGCCAGATGAAGAAGACAGCACTCTTGAGTATGAAAACTTTCATAAACAATTAGAGGTACCATTCGTAATATACGCAGACTTCGAGGCTATCACAGAGAAGGTCGACAACGTGACACCACTCACAGGATCGTACACTAGCGAGTACCAAAAACACACGGACTGTGGGTATGGGTACAAAGTAGTGTGCTGTTATGATGATAAATATAGTTAACCAGTAGAGATGTTTCGAGGTAAGAACGCGGTTAGGAAGTTCATGAAAAAGATGTTAGAGGAGGTTAAATACCGCAAGAAAGTTAGAAAGGAGCATTTTAATGAGGACATGGTGTTGACCAGAGCTGATAAGGTTAACTTCAAGGAAGCGACTAAATGTCATAGGAAATATATAAATAGAAGCGTGAGAGTTAGAGATCATTGTCATATCACTGGTAAATATAGAGGTTCAGCACATCAGTTATGTAGGCTAATAGGAACTATAGACTGACTGATAAGATACCTGTCATATTTCACAATCTAAGAGGATACGATAGCCACTTCATAATGCAAGAGATAGGCAAGCTAGGTAAGAAAATCAACGTCATACCAAATAATATGGAGAAATATATGGCATTCATGTTAGGTAAACATCTAGTATTTCTAGATAGTTTCCAATTCATGAGCTCTAGTCTAGCCAACCTAGTGAACAACCTACCAAAGGAATGTCTCAAGTACACGTCTGAACTATTTCAAGGTGAGGAGCTAGAGTTGGTGTCGCGAAAAGGTGTGTACCCATATGACTATATGGATAGTTTCGATAAGTTTAACGAACTTGAGTTGCCATCAAAGGAGAGTTTCTACAGCATCCTAAACGACGAGCATGTGTCAGACACAGACTACGAGCACGCTCAAGAAGTGTGGGAGACAATAGGTGTGGAGAATATGGGTGAGTACCACGACCTATACCTAAAGTCTGACGTATTACTACTGGCTGACGTGTTCGAGAACTTTAGAAGAACGTGTAAACAGCACTATCAATTAGATCCTTGTCATTACTTCACATCACCTGGACTATCGTGGGACGCTGCTCTAAAGATGACAGGAGTGGAACTAAAGTTGATGACTAACATTGATATGTTTCAGTTTATCGAGAAAGGAATGCGGGGTGGTGTCTCCTGCATAACAATTAGACACGGAGAAGCTAATAACAAATACATGAAGGGGTATGATAGTAGTAAACCATCGAAACATATCGTATACTTAGATGCGAATAACCTTTATGGTTGGGCTATGTGTCAGTATCTACCGACTGGTGGGTTTGAGTGGGTCGAAGGTTTTGACATCAACAATCTAGATAAATATAACAACGACTCAGACAAAGGGTTGATACTCGAGGTTGATTTAGAGTACCCAGAGGAGTTACACGATCTTCACAACGACTATCCTTTAGCCCCTGAGAGGATGAGAGTAAGTAGTGATATGTTGTCAAACTATTGTAAGACAATCCAAAACAAGTTTATATCTGTAGGAGAGGTTACAAAACTTGTACCTAACCTAAACGGTAAGAGTAAGTATGTCGTTCATTATAGAAACCTACAGTTATACAAAAGTTTGGGAATGAAGGTTAAGAAGATACATTTTAAGAGACTTTAACACAGACAAGAGGACCCAAGCGAAGAACGACTTTGAGAAGGATTTCTTCAAGCTCATGAATAATAGTGTATTCGGAAAGACTATGGAGAATCTACGAAAGCGTGTGAATGTGGAGTTAGTAACAGACGAGGAAAAACTGAAGAAACGGCTAACGTCGAAACCAACCTTTGTGAGCAGGTAGCAGTTCACAAGATCAAATAGGTACTAACTCTTAATAGACCAGCATATGTGGGTATGTGTATTCTAGACCTATCGAAGACACTGATGTACGACTTCCACTACAATAACATCAAAAAGAAATATGGCAACGAGGCCAAATTACTATTCACAGACACGGATAGCTTAATGTATGAGATTGAGACGGAGGATGTGTACAAAGACATGTACGCTAACAAAGAAGTATTTGACTTTAGTGGATATGATAAGTCATCTCCCTACTTCGACCTAACTAACAAAAAGGTTATTGGTAAAATGAAGGATGAGACATTAGGAGTCCCCATAGTTGAGTTCGTTGGTTTAAGGTCGAAAATGTATAGCTACATAAAAGAGGACGGAAAAGGTGGGAAGACTGCTAAGGGTATCAAGAAGAGTACCATTAGAAACAATATAAGACATGACAACTATAAAAGTGTCCTGACAAATGGTGAGCAGATGTCTCACATAATTAAAACTATTCGAAGTAAGAGCCACCAACTAGGAAGCTATGAAATAAATAAGATATCCTTAAGCTGCTTTGACGACAAGCGACATATACTACCAGACGGTGTATCTAGCTATGCGTATGGACATTACAAAATAGTCCAGAACTAGCTGTTTAAATTTCTAAAATATTTTTTAGTCTTGATGTGTTTATATTTAGAGGTCACGTGGTATGACTGATCGCATGTCTCACACACCCACTTATGAGTTCTCATCCACTCTTTGGTTTGCGCTCTGGCTGCTATTAAAGCTTCTTCTTTGGTTTGGTAAATTTTTGGTCTTGCCATTATATATTACTATATATTTTATTTACCCACTCATTGTAGTATGGATCTCCTCTCCCATCCCAACCTAGATCCTTGTATACTACGCTATACAGGTTATACTCGAATCGCACCTTGACCTTACCAGGTTTGAGGTCGTTAAGACTACCTCTCAACTCTATACCTCTTCTAGAGCATATTCTTATGACATAGAAAATATATTTCGATATATTCTTTACAATCAACTTGTTTCTTTTAAGAGAACATAGTATTTTTATAAAATCACTGACAACTGTTGGTATGTCACTCTCGTTAACTAGTCTTTTACTAGTCAACATTCTCTCTAACCACTTACTGTAACTATGAGCCGATTTCTTGTACATCCAAATGTTAGGTACAAAGTTTCTCACGCGTCCGTAGGTAGTCTCTCCACACTCGTTACAACTAAATACACCATCTTCGATTTGGGTTCTGTGGTTACTACACTTGTAACAGTATGTGGTGTCGTTCCACTTTTTTGGTGTTGCGTCCCTACTTCCGTTCTTGATCTCGTCCAACGTGTACCCTAATGTAGTACCACTCCACTTTTTTGATGTCTCAATCTCATCCAATGTGTACCCAGCATAAAACATTCTCATTGTACGTTCGTCAACCATCTAAGTTACTATACTATATATATCTTTAGACTATAGTGTGGTAACTTTGTGGTTGGTTAGTGTCTCCCACTCACACTTTATTGTTGTGACCTGTTTCAGAGCGTCTGATAGTAATTGTTCCAACTCTTCTATCTGACGAGTTTGGTAAAAGAGTGCCTCTGTCAAGTTACGCTTTTTGTTAAATTCCATAGCCATCTTCTTCAAAGATTTAGTGCTCATTATACTACTCTATATATTAAGTAACCTAGAGGTAGTCCAACAACTCCAACGAATACCATTTGATACTCTTTCATCTCATCTGAAGGTTTGTAATAGTCTGACAACTCAGGCTCTTTACTAAATGTCTTCCCATCATACTGTATCGTCAGTACTTGTCTTAGTTGATCCAGAGCGTAGTTTGTGTCGTTTATGTCTGCATTAGCGTCTGACAACTGTTGTCTTAATTCCTGAATTTTGTCTCTCTGACGAATCTCGTTCTCGTAGAACTTTTCTTTTGCTCTTGCAAGACTTTCCAGTGCTTTGTTGTGTCTCTTTATCTCTGTCTCGTAGCCGGTGTGGTTTAGCTTGCTGAATATAAATCCAGCTCCTGCGAATGCTATAGCGTTGAACAAACCACCCGCTATCACGCTAGCCATTATATATTACGCTATATTACTTTGAAAATGGATATACAGGTAAGTATTTCTTACTCTGTGCCCACTTGACAAGTAGCGTTGAGACACCTACAGCAGTCGCTAACTTGAGGGTGCCCTTCACTGATTCAGGGGTGCCTAACGGTTCTTTTAGTACTTTCTTTGACGCCATTGATACGGCTACAGCTCCAGCAGTCACGATGGCTGCGTCGTATAGCTCGTTCATCAGTTCTTTTCTGTCTATTGATGTCATATATTATACGACATGTTTTAATCGAGGCGTCGAGTTTACGTGATGGTTTTATAACGACGTTCTTAGGCTCTTCGATCACTACTTGTTTGTCTTGCCTAATCGTGTAATACAGTGAACCAGCGGCTATAACCACTCCTATAGTACCTATGATGTATCCGTAGTTAAAACTATCGTCCTCACTTATCACTCTCTCTCTCTCTCATCTTCCTCTCTTTCGCAGCTTTAGATATGGCAGCCAAGCGTTTGCCTGCCTCTACTCTCTTAGGGTCTTTAGTCCTTGTTGTTGACGTTATAATAGGTACGGACTCGTTGTCAGTCATCTATATTATACGTGATATCTAGTCACAGACCATCTAACAGATTATCTCACAGATTATCTAACAGACCATCTCACAGTCGTCTCACAGATAGAGTATTCGATGAAAGTATCTTTGGTGATTAGACAGTGTGGTTTCACTCTTAAATCTCCTATTGCAGTACTCACACAGAACTCTGAAGTCTCTCATATATGTCTCTATGAAATGTATTATCTCATGTTGGTCTGAGGATAGTAACGTGTTGTACCCTTGTGATCTTAGTCTCCTTAATACCCTCATCTGGTTATTCCTAATAACCCCATTACCTTTCGGTGTTTTGAACTCTATAGCAAAACCATTGTATCTCTTGTGTAGTTGCGGAACTATCAAATCTGGTTGTCCACCACTGTAACCCTTCTTCCATCCATCTATTATTTTAGTAGATGTGTCTTGGTACTCTCCCAACCCTGGGATGACTATTGTTGGGTGGTACTCTCTAATGTACTTCACAATGTCGTAGTGTAGATCTGTCTCATTCATTATCGATAACTGGTTGCATTGTGTGTAAACACCTGTCTTTCTAATAGACGGTAGGACTTCTGAGAATACCCATTTTTGAAACTTCTTGGCTGACTCGAGTTTCGACGAGAAGACTAGAGCGTAAACTCCTGGCTCCGATATGAGTATCATGTTTGGTTGCAAGTTTAAAGGGGGGCGTGATTCGCGCCCCCCTTCAAACACCTCTCGTTTGACCTTATATATATCGTCAACGTGTACACTGATAGCCCACTTCGCGTTTTTATACTCTAGTGCCTTAGCGACTTCTTTTCCATAGAACCATATATTGTCTCCATCTTTAATAGTCGTGACTGAATTGTTCTCAAAACTGAAATTTTTGACAAGGCTCGTCATATATAATATACTGTGTGTAATATTATAAGTGACTCTGACCAAGGTCCCATTTTGGGACCTTGGTCAGACTAGTCTATTTTATCGCTCAAAAAGCTGATGTCCCAAAACGGGACCTCAGTTTTCGTCGTCTTTTATGCGGAAAACACCCTTGGTTCTGATATATAGACAGTATGTGATTGTGTGTTTAAAGGGGGCGTCGAAACGACGGGGCCTAAAAAACAATAGCTTGTACCATTTTGGGGTGTTGGTCAAAACGAACTCCTAATTGGTGGTACTTCTGTGAACACCTACTCTTGGAACTTGTCGACTGACACACCACTGGTTCTTACGTGTAGACCCGTGTTTAAAGGGGGGTCGGAATCGGACCCCCTTGTGTCTCGTATACTTTATTGTACCTTTTCACCATTCCATTGATTGGTGGGCATAAGGCAGTCACATTATCGTCCAACACTTTAACGTCTGAGAGAAACGTTGACTAATTGTAAGGAAGACCTCTAAGATACGATCTTAGTTGTGTCAGTATCTTTTTATAGCTAGTGTGCGCGAACTTACAATGCTCCACTCTACTCGTCAGATTGGATTTAGCCAAGTAGCCTTGGATGATCACACCAGGACCACTAATACAAGCAATGATTAGAGGGTTAGCGGTTATCGATCCAGCTATAATCCCTACTGTCGTTAACCCTATGCTAGTCATGTTTAACGATAGTTTAATTTTCTTCAACCTCTTGTATTTCCATTTGTAACAGGCTTCTAGTTTGTGGTAGTACGCGTACAAGCGTTTGAGCTCTAGCACCTCTTCCTCTGACATACCCTTTGATATGTGATTGAAAACAACAACTGACTTCTTCCTCATATATCTTAATTCACATTATATTCCTCCATCATATCTCTACCAACTAATATTATGTCTCGGCTCGTCATGTAACCAGAGACAATCCTCACACCGTAGAACTCTATCAAAGACGGGTACTTATAGGGTGCGAGTGGTATTCTTGGTCGATGCACTCCAAAGATCGTTACGTAAGGAGACCCTATCTCTTTGTAATTAGCTGTGAAGTCTGAGTCTGTTGATCTTATGTTGTTCACCTTAACGTAGGAGTTACCAATCCGCCAATGTATTGATATCATATGTCTCTTGGTGGTGTCGATGTTATTTGGGATTGTGCACGTGTACTCCTTTGCTGGAGCGCCACCACCATATGATAATTTATCATTTTCACCTCCTTTGTATCCTATGTATTTGTTCCACGATCCATCATCGTTTGAGATAATCGCCTCCCAACCTTTCGTAGAAACCCTCGTGACTAACCTCACTACCATAAAAACTGATATGTCACAGTATTGCATACGTGGACAGTTAAAGTGTACTCCAGCTTGAAGTGGAATTGGAGTTAGTTCGGGGGATAGGAAGCTATGACCATTGCTAACACCAATAATAGGACCATACGTTGGATCGTATTGTACTAACATGTTTGTTTTATCTCTAATGGTTTTCACTTTATTTGTTCCATTGTGGTATTCCACCATACTCACGGCATGCTTTGTGACGTTAAAGTCAAATAGAACGTTGTAGGACTGCGTTCTAAAGTATTGCGATAAGTATACGGACTCCAACACTTTTTTACTGATAGCATCCAAATCATCTTCTAGATCTGCTATGTTTTTGAGTGCCCTGAACGCCATATCTATATCTCCAGACATCCTCCCACCGCTAACGCTTAACTTAGGGTCACTGTCTAGATGTCTCTTCGCTCTTCTTAATATTTTGTCGCTCTCGTAGTCTCTGTCCTCAAATCCATAACTTAGACTCATTATGTTATAACATATATTTGCTTACTAAATAGCCAGACACAGCCGAAACCACTAGAACTAGCCCCAACTCTGTCGTGTTGTCACCTGGTGTCACCTCTAGACGACGTTCTTGATGTGTCACCTTTGGTGGTTTATCAAGTTTCTCAAGGTGCTCTCCACCTTCCGGGTGTGCCACGTTTGGTGTCGTCAGACGACGCGTCACCTTTGGCTTATCAAGTGTCTCCAGATGCTCTCCACCTTCTTGGTGTACTTTCTTAACCTCCGTCGTTTCTGTGTAGTTTAACCCACTATTTACTCCAAACTTCATACTCTGTGTAGCAGTCTTCAATAGGTTGTTGTACCCAGCGATTTTGTTCTTGAGGATTACCACGTTACTTGGCATTAACCAACGTAGACGGTGATAGTGCAATATTTTGGACAACGTTAGTGTCTCTAATCGACTTGTTCATGTTGAGAATCCACGTTGACACGTCATAGTTTATAACACTATCCTCCACCAACTTTCGGAACTCTTGTTGAGTCTCTAGACTGGCTGCGGAACCACCAACGATTGACACACGTGTTCTAGCTTGTGCACCAAGTGTGGAGTAAACAAAGGCTTCTATAGACTGATTTAGGTATTGTCGCCCAATGTTGGTAAAACCATTCGACACCAGAGGAACGTATCGTTTGTAGTCGTTCTTAACGTCGTTAATCGTGAAGACTCTCTCCTCACCTGTTGTACCATCAGCAAGGACTTTACCCTGGTAGTAATGTTTTCTAGGAATCTTGTCTGTCTTACCATACAATTCTCCAGCATCAAACTCTCTACTTATCGATCTCATACTCTCACCACCTTCCATCCTTCTGAGAAGTCTTCTAACAGTAAAGTACAGATGAAACCTCATTACACTCGTGATAACAGGGTGAACTTCTTGTGAGGGTGACAAGTGTTGCAACGACACTCCACAACAGAAACTTGCACAATACGTTGCAAACACGACCCTATAGTAGCTCTCATTATCGTCCCACTTTGACTTTGTCTTTGACGTGGTGATTTGTAATATTGGTAGCTTTGAGAGAAAGTAGCTCTTTTGATTAACGAAGACTCTAAAGTTATTCACTGGGTAGTTCAACACGTTTTCCGTTGGATAGCCATCCCAAAGTCCCCAGTGGTTCTTGCGACCTTTCGGTAATGGTTGGATAGTTCCACCAGATAGCAATATTTCTGGAAACTTGTCGTCGTGACCTTTTGGAGACTTGTTGTTGTGTAACCAAACCCACATACTCTTGTCGTTTTTGAAGGTATCGCTAGTTATGTTCGTGCTTATTATGTCGTTGTTTCTAAAATATATGTAAACGCCATTAACCTCACCATCTTGTGAGACAGTTGGATCGAACTCAAACTTGCTCAAAGTGATGTGAGGGTACTTTTTCACTAGATTCATCTTAGCCACGCGTACGGCGTTAGCTATCTCTTTTTGGTTAGCTATCATTGGTTTGTTTATCGTTAGATACTTAGTATACTCCGGGTTACTCTTAAACCTACTTGAGTCTATATTAATGTCACCAATATTAGTTTTCGTCACGAAGAATATATGTATATGCATATTGTCGTCAACATCAAGAAAAAACCTATTCTTGTCAGCATAAGGATACTTTCTTTCGAACGCATCCATCATAACATACCGTACGTTATATGAGAGTGGTAGTGTTGATTAGTGGTTCAACGAAAACTGTAGACCTACCAGAGTCAATTCTAGCAACTAACTCAGACCCTTACGTATTGGTGAAGAAGGCAACAATCTTTTGGGACTACGTTAACGTAACCACAGCTAACAATAAGATAACTTATAACAGTAATAATCACGTTTTAGTCCTGGGTACCACACCTTTAAAATGATCGCCGACGACTTGAAAGAGTTAGGAGACGTGAAGCTAGTGGCTAACAGACATGACTCGACGTGTACGATAACAACTGATCAACAAATAGAACTGTTTAAATTTGGACAACTCTTGGGATTTGACGAAAACACTACAATAGCCACCACAAAAACCAGTCCCAACGTTGTGAACGTTAACAGAGGACTGAAATACATACAAGTAACATCTAATGTTGTGGACAGATCTAAGAACATAGTTAATGGTAGCAAGAGCGATTGTATCGCAGTACTGCCAATAACAAGCACGCAGACACTTAAGGGTTCTGTACAACATTTATTTGGTGTTGGGTCAAAAATCCTGATATAAACAAAGGAGTCATCAACCAACTAGAGTTCAAGATAACAGATCAGGACGATAACAGTATTAACGTTGGCGAGGTGCTGTTAGATTTACACATCATGTAGTGTATATGGACATAGAGCAAGAACTAAGAGACATTTACTATAATCCATCAACTGGTTACCAATCTGCTGAGAGGCTGTACCAAAGAGCATTGGAAGACGGCCTAAACGTTAGTAGGACAATGATAAAGGACTGGCTAAACTGACCAGTTGTTAAGAAACACAAGTTTGGACAAACGTTTGTTGACTATCTGGGTGAGCAGATACAGATGGACTTGGTCGATATGGGCAAGTACAAGCACAAGAACAACGGGAACTACTGGATACTAACAGCCACTGAGATCCTTAGTAGGTATGCGTTTACCATACCTGTCTACAGGAAAGATACGAAAAACATGACTAAGGCTGTAACAGAGTTACTAGAGAAGGCTAAGGTTAGATTTGGCGAGTATCCAAAGCTGGTAATTCAGTTTGACGATGGTAAGGAATTCTACAACGTTGGTGTGAGAGATCTATTGGAGAAACACGATGTTAAGTACTTCAGCACGAACTCTGATAAAAAGGCAGCAGTCGTGGAACGGTTTAACAGAACACCCAAGACGTCTATGTGGAAGTACTTCTACAGTAAAGCAACGTACAAGTGGATTGACATTTTAGACCAACTCGTTGAAAATTACAACAATACCAAACACAGTACTATTCTAATGAAACCTAAAGACGTTAATAAGAAAAACGAAAACAAAGTATGGACGACATTGTTTGGACACCATTTCGGTGGGTGCCCACTACCAAAGTTTAAAGTAGGTGAGACTGTCAGGATATCAAAGTACAAGAGCATATTCACAAAAGGGTATGAGGCTAACTTCACTGAGGATCTATTCAAAGTGACAAAGGTCATACGTGGCGACCCTAACCCGCACGAGATAGAGGACCATGAAGGGGAACCTATCATTGGTAAGTTCTACGAGGAAGAGTTGTCAGCTGTTGATAAAAAAGACGACGTATATAAAGTTGAGAAGATACTAAAGAGAAAGAAGGTGGGAGGTAAAAAGATGGCTTTAGTCAAGTGGCTTGGCTATGACAGTAAACACAATTCATGGATACCAGAGAGTGATATTCAAAACATTGAGTAGTATATAAATGGCTGAAGGAGGATTTGATGACATCGAAATGCAAGATCTTGACAAGCTTAAGGAGTATACGGACGAGCAGTTAAAACGCGAACTCGAGATACTTAACAACACTACGCCTGTAGAAGGCGAAACAGATCAAGAATATAATGATAGACTCATCACAATCACCAGGGTGGAACTAGAGATAGAGACTAGAGCCATAAAACGCAGAGTACAAGACAGAATAAGACATGTGGAGACATCATTCATAGGTAAAAAAGACGGAAAAACAGTGTTAATCACTAGTAAGGGCAGCTATGTCACCGCTGAGGCCCCAGCAGTAGTGTTTGCTGAACCGGTGACATATGGTGACGTCCACGATGAGAGCTTCAATTTGGCTTTTGAAGAGTCGAACGAAATCAAAAGAAGACTGAAAGAACTAAAAGAAGACAATAAAAAGTTAGTAGTAAATGGTATAAAAAGAACCAATCTAATAGATAGAAAAATACATAGATTGTATAATAAAAGACTCAGTAATGATGATGTGTCAAGGAAAATAGTCAACAGGTCGTACATGACAACCTCAGGTTCTATTCTTTTCAAACCGGTAAACGAAGACGGTGAATATTTGAGACCTAAAATAATTCTAAAACCTGGAAAAAGTGGCTTAGTCTACAGTGTAGACAGTAAAAGTAAAAGTGCGATTGAGCAGTTTAAAAAGCTAGTCGGCCAAATCCCCGACACAACAACAACAACTGACGCTAGAACAGAAAATGGAGACATCCCAACAACTGACGCTAGAACAGAAAATGGAGACACCCCAACAACTGACGCTAGAACAGAAAACGAAGACACCACAGTTTCAAGTGAAGACTTCCCAGTAATCGAAACAGAAGCGAACTACGATAACGTATTTGGGTTAACAGAAAAAGAAAATAGCGAGTTAAGAGGCGTCCTAAACTCAAGTGACACAATCGATCCAGACACTAGACCACAATTTCTAAGAGTGCAAGCCGGTTATTTTCAGGACGCTATAGACAAAACACTTGAAGAGAGAGACAATAGTGATGACTCTATAGAGGTAATTGAACTTGAAGAAAGAATAATTGGTTTAAGAGAAGCTAGGGACCGAACCTTAGGACAATTGGAACGTGAGACTGTTAGGGAGCGACAAGAAGAGGACATCACTCGGTTACAAAAAATAAAGGAGTGGTTTAGAGAAAATTGGTTAGGCGCTTCGGCTTTAGGAATAACCATAGCCTCTTTCATCACCACGATTATAATATCCGCTAGAAGCGTTGTTTTCAAAGGTGGCCAAGCACTTGGAAAATTAGGAAAAGCTATAGCTAACCTAGCCACAAAGGCTGGTCCTCTACTGTCTGGACTGCTAAATATGGTGGCGACTGTGCTAAAGTGGGGAGCTGCAGGTGTATCTTGGTTAGCGTCTAACTTGTGGATCCTAGCGATAGCACTAGCTTGGTTCGTCTACGATCAGTACAAACAGAGGAAATAAAACATGTGTTATAATATATAGTATGAATACTAGTGAAAAAGAGTTGCTTCCTGGATATAGACGTCGTGAAATATCTGCTATCAAAGGCACAAGAACCCGTCACGTTGTGACACTGAACCCTAACAAAGCCAATCCAGAGGAGGAGTTATACATTGATATCCCAAGAACAAAGGGTAACACTTGTTTGGTACCCTCCAGTTTCCATCTCCTATTCGACTTCAAAAGTGCGAATGCGAAATCATGGTTTCTTAATAACCTCTCGAGACTACTCTCTGAAAAACTGGTTATAAAATTAGCAGGTGAGACTGTGTACGACAACTGTGGTGAAAGTGTTATCGGTACGTACAGAGATTTATGGACGTCTAAAACAGAGCGAACGGCTATGATCGAATATGGTCTAGCAAACGAGAACCTTCGAAAGTTAATCTCGAAGGATGACAGCGGCGCGGCTAGTGGAAACGCACAAAAAGTTAGCGATGGTCTGATGTTCTCTATTCATGGCACCAAACAAAATATTCAAATTGACAAGATTCTAGAAGATCACGGTTTATACGCACCGTATAATATGAACAATAATCTCAGGTACATAATCACACTCCCCAAAGCAACAGATATTATGGTGGCTCAATCTGGATCAGCTGTGACTGGTTATACGTTAGAGAACCTTGAGTTGGAGTACGAAACTATCGAGAGTCAAGAGATTGCTGATGAAGTATCGTCTCTATACTCATCCGGTAGATCTCTATCATATGAACACGTCATACTAATGAAGACTGTGGAGTGGGATAAAGGAAGCACACTTGTGAACGAAAATATTAACCTACCAAGAAAGTCAATGAAAGCTATCGTTCTACTCTTCACAAATAAGACAAGAACTGACAGCGAGGAGTTCGTCTACCCAAACATAGAGTCAGTCAAACTTACTATAGAAGGCGTGCCAAATATGGTATACAGTCAAGGAATACCAAAACCAAGACTATGGGTAGAAGCGAAACGACTATTTGGACGAAAACTAGACTGTGACCAGCATATGACTATCCAAAAGTTTTACAAAGACGGTTTCGCTTTGGTTGTTGACCTAAGGTCTATCGAAGACAACGCGAAAGTCGCCACCGGAAAAAAGATCGTAAATACTCAGTCAGGAATACTGATGGAAATCATTAAAAAAGTCACAACAGCGAACGTCATGTGTAGAATACTCGTACTCTCTGACGGACTCGTAAACCTTATCAACAACGATCTACAATCAATCTAATACTAAAACATATAGTATTCTATATGAAAACGCCTTTTAACATGCTAATTGTTGGTATGACAGCCTGTGGTAAAACACACTACCTATTGGATATGATAGAGAAAGAATACACGAATCACTTCGAGTACATCATTCTCATATGTCCAACATTTGAATGGAACAAAACGTACACAGAGTGGAAATACTTGAGAGACCCAAACTTTATCGCTATTCAGTGTGAGCAAGACAAGGTCGACGTAGTCCTCAAATATGTGACTGATATTTATAAAGGCACCAATTCATTAATCCCCTCGCCCGGCGCGAAGCGCCGGCCGAAGGCCGAAGGCCTGAGGGCGAGGGTGCTAATATCGACCGGCGTTTAGTCCCTCATCACGGGAATTCCAGGCGTAATGTAGAGTGACTTTCAGTTTCCTTGTATATATATATTGAAGATCAACGTCGTCGATCATGCGCGGCATCGGAAAATTTGGCCCTGGTAACTAGATAATTTATGGTAAATACTGCGTTTGAATTAATATTTAACAATTTAAAGAAAACCGTAAAAGAAAAGTACGAGTTTTGTCGGGTTAATATACGGTGAATGAAGATTTGTGTTCAAAAAGATCGTGAAAAGGCAGTGAAAATGCAACACATCGTTGTTGGAAGATGCAAGTTCGTAAATCAAGTTTTATACGTGGCGTCAAAACTAAAGGTAAACCCGTTTTCGGATTTTTAAACCTGTTAATCAGTTACAAAGATAGTTTTGCAAACATGTCCGAGTATGTTATTCAGGCTTTTATTTGATGTATAGCATGATTTTCTAGAGTTAGTAGTTCAAAAGATATCGTCGTCTGAATATCTAAAATATTTACTCTGAGTAGTGTCAATCCAATCCAAGCGTCGTCGGTTTTTTCAAGCTGTTAGCTATCAGTTACAAAAATATTTTTGTAGGTATGTCAGAGGCTGTTAATCAAGCTTTCATTAGATATGTACGAGAATGAGTTCTTAGAGTAAGAACTTCAAAAGATATCGTGGTCGGAACATTTCGCTTTTGGCATGGCGTCATGGCGACTAAAAACAAAACAATCAGACATCACGAAATCACTCTTTGAAGGGCTTTCGCTCGAAATTCAATAGTCCTCTTGCACACGATTTCTTACATGTATTTATAACACTACCTAGTGCCTACACAGTACGCAGAACAACATTTTTATCGTACTCTTCAATAAAACAACCATATCAACTGTAGATGTTAGTCATGTTATAAAGTGTTGTACATAATATACACATTTTGAAATACTTAACAGAGAGATTTATGCTATATATCATTGGAAAGCCAACGAAAAATCGCAATCGTAGTGCACGTTTAAAGTTTGTACCTATCATGGAACAATTTAAAAATTTGAATTAGCCTATACAATACTGGTAGTTTAGTAGGGTGCAAAAATATGCAGACTATTACTGGGGTTTATACAACCTTGGCCTGGCCTACAATTGTGTAGCATAAACAAGCATTACAGTACTGTGCTATACTTGTCAGTGTTAATATATACACTGCTGCAGTGAATAAGGGAGAGCTTGGAGTATGAGACAGACGATAGATGGATGATTGTTATATGCAAGCTCATATTCTCAGAAAAATTATTCTTAGTTCCAGACACGAATTGAACCTGAATTGAACCTCTAACCATTGAGCTACCCAAGACTCAGATGCAGAGTGAAGGTAACAATGATGTACTGATTCAATTGAAATATGTATATACCTATGTGCATTACTGATATATAGTGATTGCCGCATAGGCAGTATAATTATCAGGACCGGATTTACCTATGGGCAAGACTGGGCAGTTGCCCAGGGGCCTCCACAACCAGGGGGCTTCCACATTTTTCATGGGAAAAAATTGTAAGGAAAAATGTATTTGTGAGTGCCCACCATGAATGGTAGAAATAATACAGTTTATAGATCTATACTGTTAGCTTATTCAGATTCTTTACACTTGAAACATAGGAACCAGATTCTTATGTAGATTGATCATGATGTTTATACATGTACATTTTTATTCAGATTATTAGTACTTGAAAAATATACTTTATGGGTGACTGTAAATATGTTTTGTCATCATTTTAGTATTCCAAGTTTGAGGGGGGCCTCCACTACTGAAGGCTGCCCGGGCCTCTACATATCTATAACCGGCCCTGATAATTATATATCATTCAAATCAGTACATCATTGATATATAAATGATAGATAGTTAGTTTAATAAAAATGTCACATTGCGTAACATACAAAATAATAACATAATAAATATGTTACATTTATATATACAAAATTAAAAAGTTGTTAAGTAAAATTATGTACAAGAGCTCCGTATATTATTATTATTATTATTAATTAACATTTTTATACAGGTTTACTTCGTCAGGTACAAGAAACCTGCTATCAATGAAGGACCTGTGAATTAACTAGAAATTAAAAAAGAATAAATATTAATTATAAATACAATTCATGTATGAATATATAAAGTACTATAATCATAGTAGCAGTTTATACTTGGAGATTGAGATAAGGTTCTATGACTTAAACCATATAATATAATACTTAATATAATACTTAAACCATATAGTAATTCGATTAAAAACTAGTCCAAACTTTTATGCTTTAAGTACACATGCTTGGAATAAAAGTGTTCTTGAAACGGTTCGTATGAATACGGGGCATGGCATAGGTCCTGGAGTGTCTTAGATTGTAACTCTGTTTACTCTTGGGAGGTAACACAGACGAAAGTTTGTGATCCGGGCATGACGTGATAGAATCAAAAAGCTTGTGACATGATGCAACGCGTCTGGCATACAGTGTAACCAGACCGAACCTAGCTAAGCAGTCTGAGTAGGATGCATGAGGACAAATGATAGAGAGCACTCTCTTTTGTACTCTCTCAATGTCCGCGCTAAGATATTGCGGAAGCGCATGATGAAAAACAGGCGCACAATACTCTAAAACTGGTCTTATGACAGTGCAGTAAAAAGTAACAATGTCACAGCATGGAACATTTGCACGCTTCAACATTTGCTCTCTCCATCTGACTCTTGATGCCTCAATAGAGGCAGTCACTAGCAATCAGAAGGTTATAATTTTTTCACCCGGCCATAGTTTTTCTGAGGATGAGCTTAATCATAGTTAATATAGCTTAATTGACGTCCATGTATTGTATACTGGTATGTAGTCCAGAAATAATCTTTGTTTACCCCATCCATTACAGAACATGTTAGGACTATAGTAGATGGCCTAGCTGCACCACAACTTATTGTGTTTGTTAATAAGCTTGGACAATGCTGGTCTTAAGGCTTGTTAAATGTAAAATACAGCTTATATAGGATTATGTTGACATTGGGTATGTTGCCACTAAATATATCAGCAGAAATTGTTAAAGGGATTGAACAAGCGCTGTGTCAGCTAGATCATTGTCAACAAGTATCAAATTGACATGTCATCCTGAATATAGGTTGTTAATATCTGTGTATGCATGCAGTGATATATAATTTAGATACTATAACTACAAGTACAATTCCATGTGCTTTTTTACATGGCTTTTGTATTAATAACCATCAAAATATGGTATCTTCAATCTGCATTAGCTAGGCATTATTGTTATTATTATTATTATAATTATTATTATTATTAACAATAATAATACAATAATATTTATATAGGATAGCCCCTTCAGCTAACACTCGGGTATCAATATATGGTGGTCTTAATTGTTTCCTAACAAACTAAAGTTATTACAAATATAAACACATATATTCATATATTATGTACAGTACAATATGTTACACAAACTCACTTTAACTCAAAAGTTATATATCCTGCACATATCCTCAATTAAGGCAATTGATAATGGTGCTTCAACATGTATGATGAACAGACTCATTGAGATATGGAAAATAGTTCTTTAGATATGATGTTAAAATGCCTTCACATAATTTCTCAACTAGCATTACACAATGTATCTTCTAATTACAAAAGGTGCCAATCCTAGGATTTCTATTAACTGATCAGTTTCGAGTCCTGAGTTAGGAATGATCAGTTTCCCTGCCCTGCATTGAGACCTTTCAAGAGCATCAAATATTAAGTTATATCCACATCCATGCCAGCTCGACATCACAGTAGTCCAAATTGTGGATCCAATTTGAATGGACCCTATAGATTTGCACTATATGTACCACCTATTTGATTTTTTTAAAGGGCACAGCCATTGTATGATAAAGATGCACATTCTTCCTTCAAGTTTCAGCAGCCTTTGATGTCTGTTTCATGAATCATCAACAGTGTGAAAAAAGTAGTTTCTTTCTTAGTTATTGATGGTAGAAACAGCAGTAGACTTGCCCACTATTCTGCTAGCTGCTGCACGCCTGCACCCAAAAATTAAAAAAGATTTGGCTTCATGTATTTAGTTTGATGTTCTATGAAACAATTAAATTCAGACAATACAATGATTTCAGCAATATTGTCCACTGGAAATTATTTATTCAGTCTGACAAATGAATGGGCTATCATCTAATTCAAGTAAAAGAAGTATCCTGTAAGCAACTATACGCTATAAAAATTTCAAACAGCAAGCGGGCGAGGGGTTGTTGCGTATACGTATTTCTAGTAATACTAGACGATTGTGCTGGTGGGCAGGACGTCAAAAACAGAACAAGCGAACTAGTGAAACTAGCCTTTAGCGCTAGACACTACAACCTATCCACAATAGTCATAACACAACAACTAACCTCAATTAGTAAACCATATCGTGAAAACATCTCAAAGTTAGTAACATTCTACAACCCTAACAGAAACGATATGAAAATTATCGTAGACGATTATCTCAACGGAGTCGATAAAGTGGAAATTCAGAAAATAATAAAACAGTTGAAAGAAAACGAGTACGCAAGATTGGAGATACTTCTAAGGCATCCATACTCATACGAAATAGTTATTCCGCGAAAACAAAACAGTTGAGAGACAACGAACACGCGAGATTGGAGACACTTATAAGGCATCCATACTCATACGAAATAGTTACTCCGCAAAAACATAACAGTCGAGAGACAACGAACACGTAAGGTTGGAGACACTTATAAGGCAGCCGTACTCGTACGAAATAGTTATTCCGCAAAAACAAAACATACCGTATAATATAGGACATGCCAAAACGCAAGACAAAAAATCTTGAGACAATTGACGAACTCATTGAAGACATACAAGAAGCAGAACAGGAAGTGATCGATGAACCACAAATCGACACACCACAAGTTGACGACACTCCGCAAACCGACGTAGACAAGAAACGAAACGAACTAAGAAGACTCTCAGAGGACGGTGAGATAGATCAATCCGTCGCTTATCTTAAAAAGGCCTCAGCTAAAGTTATCAATAAGATCTATGAAGAATGGGAGGTAAAAAGAATGGAGAAGCGAACATGTTCCTCTGTGACTTTTAATAAGCAAGTTCGCCCACGCGTTAGGAGGGTTCAACGCTATTGAGTCACCTGAAAAGCTCGAAAACGAGTTGATTACTGACCAGTTATTAAAACGAGATGTAGAGAAGTTTATATCATACGTATCCCCCTACCTCCCTTGTTTGGGGTTGTTATCAGGTGGACTGACAACTAGTAAACACGTACTTAGCCACATGGCAAGAGGGGAAATCCCCGAGGGGGAACCCCCGAATGAAGGAGACAGTGCTATCTAATTACAACAATTTACAAAACGACCTAAAGACATGAGTATATACTAACTTAATGAGTGCTGTAGCCATGGAGAGTAGTGTAGAACGTCGGGAGCCAGTGGAGGAAAAGACAGCGAGACTCAACAAAGAGTTGTTATTTATCTACCAGATTAGAGAGCTCAAACGACAACTCTTCGCTAAGAGTAGTGTAGAACGTGAGGAACTAGACGAGAGGTTTAAACATACTGTACTCGGGAAAAGGATGACCAGTCATGACACAGAGTTGCAGCTTCTACGTACTAATACTCGAAAAACTATTTTGGGAAACGCGTGTGATGATTTTCGAGTCTAATTTATTTTGTCTCGTTTTAGTAGTCTCGAAAGTGGGGGTAACAGCAAATTTTTCAATTTTGGTTGCGAAGCACGAAAAATTGAAAACTGTGCTGGTAGCCCCACTTTCTATACTACTCAGGGTTATTTTCGCTGACCTTCCGCCGGGGAGGAAAAATGTCCTGGGTACGAGGTTGCACTCCATCCATTATGAAACATGTTAGGCCTACAGTAGCTGGCGTAGTGGGCCATAACTTATTGTGTCTGATAATAGACTTGGACAACACTGGTCCCAGACTTGCAATGTAAAATACATGTACAACTTATACCGGTATAGGATTATGTTGACATTGGGATGTTGACACTGATCACTATGTCAGAAGAAATTGTTAGGGATTGAACAAGTACTATGTCAGCTAGATCATTGTCAACAAGCAGGCTATAGGCTAGCCTGCATGCAGTCTCCACCTGATAATGAAATTTAATATCAGGTAGAGTCTGCGCATCGGAGGCAGAAAGCTTGTTCTGGTCACGTGGATTTCCCAACAAAAGTGGGGAAAGCGTATGATTGGCCAATTGTTAAATATTCGTGATTAGCGATAATTTACCCCAAAAGCGATGGCGTGTGTTGATCTGCGCCGCGGACGAACTATTTAAGCTAAACCAAGGTTAACGCGTCTGCGTAATAGCGCTGGATTCCTTGTTAATGAAACATCGCAACAAACAGCATTTTATACAGTTAATCAAGATTGGCTGCTTTGAAAAACGCTACTTCTGAGTCTTTATATTGACTTTACACGACAGAAAAAGAAAACCAGATGTTATAACAAGTAGAGTAAACAACGAAGATGGTCTGTTTGACATTGATTGATATGTTTTTGAAAGTTTGTTGCGGGCTTTTGATTCCGCCGCTATTACGCAGACGGCAGACGTACTCAACCTGGGTTTCGGATTTGTTTGCAGCGCAGGCTAGTATCGATATTGAAGCTTGTGAAAGTTTTGAACATGCTCTTGGCGTCGTTTGTGGCGTTTTTCAATGCCATTTTTTCAACGGCATGAATAATTATGAATTATCTTGCATACAACGTTTTTAATTACTTGAAAAATCCACGTGACCAGAACAAGCTTTCTGTCTCCGATTCGCAGACTCTACCTGATATTAAATTTCATTATCAGGTGGAGTCTGCACGCAAGCTAGCTATAGGCATGTTGTCCTGAATATATAGGTTTTATGCCATGCTTTGTTGCACATATCAAAATATGATATCTGCATTAGGCATTATTATTGTTAATAATAATTATAATACAATATTTATACAGGATAGCCCCTTCAATGCTTAAACACTGGTATCAATGGCAGTCTTATTTCCTAACAAATTAAAGTTATTGCAAATATAAACACATAATTCATATATGTTCAGTACAATGGTCAAACGTTGTAATGCTGAAGATGTCAATTAAGGCAATTGATAAGGTGCGAAAACATGTATGTATGAACAGATTCATTGTGATGAAATTAGTTATTTAGATATGATATGAAAATGCCTTCACTGAATTTCTTAACTAGCATAACACAATGTAACTTTCTTCTAATTACAAGAGGTACCAATCCTAGGGTTTCTATGAACCAATCAGTTTCAAGTCCCGAGTTAGGAAAGATCAGTTTCCCGCTCTGCGTTGAGACCTCTCCAGAGAAATCAATATTAAGTTATCCACATCCCTGCCAGCTCCACATCGCAGTAGTCCAATGTGTGTAGAATTATCAAATTACTGTATATAATCTATCCACACCAACAATCATGGAAAAACCCTAATATTTATACTAACTATTACCATTAATGTATTTAGTTATTTATTTTTATGTCCTATATTGAAACATTGAATTAAGTTCAGACAACAAAAAGCTCGCAGAGATATTGTCCACTGAAAGTCTATTCAGTTTGGCAAATGAATGGGCTATTATCTAATTCAAGTAGTACTAAAAGTTAGTAAGAACTAAAAGAAGTACAGTACTGTGTTATACAAGTTTCAAACATTAAGCGGGCGAGGGGTTGTTGCGTATACGTATTTCTTGTATAGCACCTCAAGATGTTCATCACCGTAATGTAAGCGTGATTTTTACATGTCAAAATTTATCTTACGGTAATGGAAAGTCGCGAAATTTACGTATCAACAATCATTATTATATTATGTTTAAAAATTTAAGTGATTGTAGAAATATGTATACAATATGTGATAATAAAAAATACATAGAAATCAATTTGACAGAATCTTAGCAGATATTAATAAAGATCCTTATGGATATTTATTATTTGATAATTGTAATAAGGGATATGATAATTGTAGAATAAGAACAAATATATTTCCTAATGAAAAAACATATGTATATGAACTTTGTTTATATAAATAATTTTTTATAAAAAATTCATTCATTTATAAATAAAAAATATATTTTTATTTGGTTGTTGTCTTATTCTCTATAAAGTAAAATGTATAATGAAGTAGGATAAGTATTTTATTAAAAGTTTTATAAAAAGGGTTATAACGAAAAAAATCAATCAATTCAATTAAAAGCGAAAAAAGAAATTTGGAAAACTTTTTCTCGAGATATCAAACATAACTATGTTGATATTCCTAAAGGGATTTATAGAAGATTAACAAAAATAAAACGTGTAATAGGTCCAAAAAACATAAAAGGAAACAACAAAAAGGTGGATTTTCACCCTTTTTTTGCACCTATGGCTCTGGGATTATTGGGTTCATTATTTAAATAAAAAAACAGATACACATTTGCTTTTTGGAAATAATTGTTAATCAAAATTTTGATTTATTAAATGTACAACACTTTTGATTATTTGGTTTCTTTGCTTCTAATTTTATTTTTACATTTTTTCTTATAAATTTTATCTCTTAATTTAATTTAATATCATTCATTAGTTTATTTTTATTTTTACTTTTAAATAGTGTATATTTAGGTGAAATTTGCAGAATATTTAATTGTTTAATTTCATTTTCACATTTATTATATAAATAATAAAGACTCCAATTTCTACATACAGCTGTTAAACGGGATTGGAGGGTTTTTTATTGATCATAAATAAATGTTAAATTATTTGATTCAGCAAAACTCGTCCAATGACCACGTGTATAAAAACTAACTGTTTTTGCAAAACTATCAAAAAAATACATGTGTTTGTTTTTATCTAGCCATATAGCTACCCAATGTTGACCATTATCTTTTGCCTCATCTGTATTCCAAATCCAACACGAAGGAAATTTAATGTTTTCAGGATATACATCCGCGGGATAAGCACCCAAAAATATTTATTTGAAATAGGATTTATCTTTCCTATTTTATTAATATCATCAGTATACCGGGTGGCGCAATAAAATGTTCCCCCTCTTTGACTTATTGTAATTAAAAAACTAAAGAAGCCATCTTATTCAACTAAAGTTTATTGAACGCAGTAATGTATAACTTAAATTTTGATGTATGCCTTAGACATATCTATAAAATATTAGCCGAGATATAGGCGTTTAAACTCGGACGACACTGACAAATATTTGTTCTTACTGTTGCGTGTTTTTTACCATTGTATTACCATAATGCAAATTATTAAACCATTTCAGAAAATTTTTCGCGTCTTCCAAAAACGCTACATTGAGTGTAAACGCCTATATCTCGGATAATATTTTATAGAAATGTGCAAGGCATACATCAAAATTTAAGTTAGACATAACTACGTTCAATTATAAGATAGCTTTTCAGTTTTTTAATTACAATGAGTCGAAGAGGTGGAATATTTTTTTGCGCCACCCGGTATAAAATTTATTTAAGAAACATGAAAGAGGAATAATTTTTTTCTTCTATTTTCTCTCTGTTTTAAAAAATCGTGATATCCTTTTTTCGGTTTAAATGATGATGTTGTTGCTGATTCATAATCACTAATATCACTGTTACTGCTTTATTATCGGCTATATATTCATCATGAAGCTTTTGATTTCGTGTATAACTTGCGGGCATTGACATTTTTTTAAATTATTTTAAAATTTTAGAACGTTGTTTGGTAGTTAAATTCAAATTTTGATTTTTCGTTACATTGTGTGTTAGATCATATATCATATCATCGTAATTAATATCATAATTATTTAATGTTATTTTATGATCTATGGTTTTAATATTTTTTTTCTTAAATAATTGTATAAGACGCATTTCACTAATGTTACTCGCTGTTTGTTTATTTTTAGAAAAAGCTTCCCCGTTTTCTTCTGCTTCATCATTAATTGTAGATGTTTCAGCTTTTATTTTTATTTTTTATTTTATTTTTTATTTTTTAAAAAGGATACTATATGTTCTTCAGTTTGATTATTATTATTATTATTTTTTAATTCTTGTTCCATTTTATTTTTACTTTCTAATAAAACAAGCTCATCTTTTTTTAATTCCTTGTAATAATTTATTATTATCACGTTCTTTTTTTATTAATTCTAATAGTTCATTTAATTTATTAGGATCAACTAATTGTACTTTATTAATATCATTCATCTTTTTTGTTTCTTTCACAATCAATTTGTAAGCTTTTTCAAACACATGAATCAAACGAAGATCTTCACTTAACATAACTTTTAAGTCTTTTATTTTTATTTTATCTTTTACAAAACGTTTTAGAATTGTTTTATTATCATTTGAAATGGTAGTGATATTTTATTATTTAAAATATTTTTGGATGTTTTGGAGTTTCCTAATCAAATCATGATTGATTATTTTTTGTTTTGTAGACATGTTTACTTTGATATATTATTTTAAACATGGTAAAAATAATGTTTTCTTTTTACTTTCCTTTTCTTTTTTAATTTTATTTAATAGCAATAATGAATTTAAAATTTTGGCTGTAGTTTCCTCATCATCTTCAGAAGAAGAAGAAGAAGAAGTCAAAGAATCATCATCACTATCATTGTCGTTACTGTAATTAACATCTTCTTCTTCTTCTTCTTCTTCTTCTTCTTCTTCTTCTTCTTCTTCTTCTTCTTCTTCTTCTTCTTCTTCTTCTTCTTCTGCTTCTTCTTCTGCTTCTTCTTCATCTTTTTTTATTTCTTCTTCTTCTTCTTCTTCTTCTTCTTCTTCTTCTTCTTCTTCCACAAATTTTCTTTTATTATTTTTTTCCATTTTATCCAAACTTTTATATTATAGGATATATCAATATAAGTTCATGCTTTAAAGGAATTTGATTAATTATTTCTTTTCTCTTTTCTTTTATGTAAGGTTTGGATTGCTTTTTTTGTTTTGTTTTGTATTTTCCTTTGATCTTTCATTTTTTTTTAAATATCTTAAGCTGTATCTAAATTGTTGTTGTTCTTTACTTTTTTACACTAAATGTCATGTAATTATCTTGCAGGTGTATTTGAACCTATTTTTATTTCATTTCGAAACTCACCAATATAAAGTAATACACCAGCTGTAGTGGGTGCTGAAAAATTAAAATCAATGTTTACATTTCCTGAAGGTCGTGAGGGTAATACAGTAAGATGAGAATCTTGATTGTTTGTTAAATCAAAACCAAGAATTGCATAACCATTTTTAAAGTCATCAAATGTAAATAGCATATTTTCGATTTAAAACCTTACGTAGATTTGAATAAGCTTTTTCAGGAGATTTAATTTTCATCATAGCATTATTATTTACCGAAACAACAACATCAGAGTAGCTTGGCCATTCAAAGTTAAAAATATTACGATTATATGCACCATTCCAATTGGTGAGATATAAAAAGTATATACAACCTTGTGGGACATGCCCCATTAAAAACATCTACAACTTGATGACTCGTTCGACCTGCTAAGATATTTTCGCTAATACAACGAAGATTACTAGTATAATATTTAGATTCCAATTGTCTCTCAATAAGTGACTTATTTAATGCTGCCCGTAATTGTTGATTAGGTTTAAATACAGGTATTTTAATCTTCAAGTCATTTAAAGCTAACTCTGTATTAGCTAAACTTAAATCATTATCATCTGAACCCGATATTAAAATCCTTTAATACTCTTGTTAAACGTAATTATATTTTAAATGCTGAAGGAACAATAATTTCACCACCACCATCACTAAATAATGACGTATCAATTGTATCAATTACTGATTTGACATCATCTTTGAGCACTCTTGCATACCCCCCAGTATTAACAACTTGCTGACCATTATTAAAACCAACTATACTATTCATATGAGAAGATGTATCAAGATGTGAAAAATTAATATCTTTACTTGCTTCATAATTTTTTTTATATTCACGCGTTAAAAATTAACATAAGATGCAATATGGGACATATTTCCCGAAGTAGTAACTAACGTATTGTTTGTTTTTGATTTTTTTTCCACATTGTTCGAAGGGGTATCGATAAAATTGATTTACCCCATGTAGCATCCGTTCCTGCAATAGCACCTGTTGTTTTATGTACTAATGAAAGTTTAGCAAAAATTTGGGCATCACTTGTTTTTAGAAGTCCTACCGCATTTGGGTGTCTAGTAAACGTAACCACATTTGCAGTCGGATCTTTAGGTGTAGGTACAATTTCACTTTCCAAAAATTCAACAAATGTATTATTGTAGGTTTTAGAGACAAATAATTGTAAAGGCATCGAAAATAATACATCATGTTGATCAATCTCTTCTACCGTTTTTGAATTCAATTTTAAACGTTAATTTTTAATACTTTTCCTACGGTTCCCAATATCTGGGGTAAGAACATTCCTAATGCTATTCCTGCACCAAAAGCACCACCTTTTTGTATTCTTTTTCCTTTACCTTTTTGTAATCTTTTGTTATTTTTTTTATTATCCTATATCTTCGTTTCATTTTTATTTTAAAAAATAACCAACAAGACACGTTTTTAAAAATAAAATGTTTTTATTTATTTTTTACTTAATATATAGTTTATATTGGTTTTCTTTTTTAAAAATAAAAATACAACAACTAATTTCTATTTTATAAAATTAAAACGTAATACATTAGCTTTTTTGTATTTTTTTTGTTTTGTATTGTTCTTTTTTTTTTAATTATCCTATATCTTCGCTTCATTTTTTTAAAAAAAATAACCAACATAACCGTTTTTTTTAAATAAAATTTATTTTTTATTTTTATTTTTTACTTATAAATACATCGATTTTTCCTTTTTTTTAAATATAAATAGAACAACTAATTTTTATTTTGTAAAATTGAACGTAATACATCTGGATCTATTTTTTTCTTTTTTTAGTTTTATTTATTACATTTTTTTTGATAATCAGGATTTAAGGTTGGTGGTAGTCCAACAGTAGAATTTAATAAAATAGCATCTTGAGTAGGATTTTTTTTATCACGTTTTAAATAAAAATATTTAGACGAATGTTTTCCTTTATATTTTCCAGTAAGTAAATCAAAATAATCATCAGATGTTAAATGGTTATTCATTTTATTTTTCTTCGAATAATTTTATATTAATTATTATATCTTCTTCTTTCAAACTTCTTTGATCATCATTATATGAAATAACAAATTGAATATTTTCTTGTGCTTCGGCAGCGTTTCTTTTAAGTAAAACATTAGGAAATATTTCTCTTTCCAGTTTTAATACATTAAATAAATGTTTCTTAGCATCAATATCGTAATAAAATAAATGCCTTTTTTCAAACAATAGCATTTGTTGTCCAGTAAAATTTTTTAATAATGTATTTTTTGCTATTATTACACTACCATCTACTCTTTTAAATGTTACAGGGTTTTCATTTATTAGTGAATCGAGTGTAAAATTTATTTTTTTGAAAAAAGAAATATTAAAAGAGGCACTAATTCCCTTTAGTAATTCAACACTGTCTAAAACCCAATTTTTTTTTTCATTTTTACTTTGAGTATATGTGCTAAAAGGTAACTAAACACATATTCATTAACTTGTAGAATGTTGTAGAATGTTTTAAGATGAATTCTAAGCATAATGAATTACACAATCCAACGATACAGTTCATGAATCAAAGGGTATCAATTTATCTGTAATATTTAATTGTAATATTTAAATCGGTAATAATATCCTTTTTAAATTTTTTTAATATTTTTGGAGGTGTAAAAGAAATTCAACATTTCCTTTTCGTTGACCCGACCACTGAATAGGTATTGTTGTTAACAATTCAGAATATGAATCACCAACTAATGTTGATTCTATTTCTTCACAATATATAAACATTTTATTTAAACCATCCGATACATCGGTAAATAATCAGCTTCTATTTCAATACAATTTCCTTCTATTTTTTAAAACCCAACATAAATGCTAAAGTCTCGCTCATATTTAATTCTAATTTTTTTTGGAACTTTTTCCGATAAACGTAATTTTAACACACAACCATCATGTGCTGCACCATCATGTGCTAAACCACTAGTATTATTATATTGTAATAACCAATATTGTATTCCAAAATTAACATTTAAATATACTTTTCCATTCTTTTCTAAATTCAAAACAACATCATATTCTTTTAAAATATTATTCATATAATCAAGTAGACGATTTAAATCGTAAATTCCTGTAGGAATATTATATTTCATAGTCTTAAGAATAATCTGTTCGTTGTAGGGTTTTGCGCCTTTTTATTCTTCATGAATTTCTGAAAATCGTATTTCAAATCGAAATAACATATGCTTTCATCAACATTTTTTGTAGTTAAAGGGTATGTAATATTTTGTACATCTAGATACGCTTCTTTATTTAAACCATTGATAGGATGACCAAGATGCATCGTAAATTTATTTGCTAAATTAGAAATACCATATGTTGATTTTGTATTACTTGTAATATATAAACTCATTTTTTATATTAATTGTAATTCTTCACGATAAAAAATTCCTTACATTTTTTCCCCTTTTAAATCTTTTATTTGATATGTTACAGGATCTGTTACAAAAACTTTTTCAACTTTAAATATCTCGTTTGTCCAACGTCTAAGACTGCTTTTTTCAAAAATATTATTTTTTACTCTTGCAATGCCTACATGAGTACCTTCAGGTATAATGATTTTTGTAGGTGTGGGATAATTCAAATGATCATGTAATATTTTATATTTTATTATTTTTAATTTATTTGTTCCTTTATAAATATAAAACGGTGTTGAACCTCCCAATGATTTATGTGGAGAATTATTATAACGATTGATAATCACGGGTAAATAGGTTAAATAATCAAAATTATCACTCATTGTTAAAACTCTACGAACCATAGATTTTAACGTACTGATAACACGTTAAACATGTGATGCCTTTATCTCACGATTATAGGTGTGAAAAACTTTAAAATTATATTTTTTACTCAAATATCTTGAAATTCTGTTCATCACATTCAATTTTACGGGAGATTGTCCTTCGTCAATTAAAATAGACACAAACATTTTTTTAACATTATTACTTGATTTAATTTTTAATAATTTTACCCAACAATAACGAGAAAACACCTCAATACACACTAACCAATAACGAAATTGATTATTATAACGTGCTAAATCTTTATTTTCAGCTAAATCAATTTCCCATTGTTCATTAATATCTGTAACATTTATTTTTAATCATCTATATTTTTTTCTATTAAGATTATGAAGTTTATAATTTGATAATTGTTATTTTGTTAATGTTTCTCCTTTTAGTAATCTTGCTGCTCTTTCTATAAAATCTTTAGATAACTTTTCTTTTCTTTTTTTTTTTCATTACTAAAACCACCAAAAAATTAAAAAAATATTATTTTGATATTGTTTGATAAATTTGCTCAAGTTCTCTGAGTAAACTATTATCACAATGTTGAAAAAATCATACTGATCTATAATTTCTAATTATTCATTTATAACATCGTTATACATAAATATTGTATCACGCATTGATAAATGATGTATAAATCGAAAATAAAAACGTTTACAAAGTGCCTTTTCAGTGGGTTTAGAAAAAACAAAACAAACCTCTTCAACAACATCATCATCAACATCATCATCATAATCATCGTTAATTATTTTCATTCTTTTTTCACGAGGTAAATCAGAAGAATCATTATTTTTCTTTTTCTTTATTGTTTTCTCTTTTTCAACAGCTCCATTTACAGCATGGTTATATTTACGTAACCATCAATAATAATAGCCAAGTTATCATGTTTTATTTTATATGAAACGTTCCAAATTTATCTACCTATTTGTCGTTTTCGTTAGGTAGGCTATCATCGTTCATAGGTTGGGCATCTTCCTCATCATCAACATTGAATACCAAATATTTTTCGGGCAGAAGATTTTGTTTTATTTGATAAAGGATTTCCAATCCGCCCCATTCGTTATTACGAATAACTAGACATTCGTCTTCTTTTTTCCAATTTTTACTTTGGGCAACATCAACAAATGAACTTGAGGACCAACTTTGAAGGCACTTTTATTCAATTGAAATAACAATTTACTCACATCTTCTTTTTTTATTTCTAATTTAGTATGCATTAGAAAATTCAAACACTCACGACTAGTAGGATATACTTTCGCGAGATACGCATTCCCATTTTTTTTACATTGGAAATAATTTTTTTGGTATAATCATCATACGATTGTAAAACATAAGTATGATGTATATATTCACGTGAAAACACAGCCATTGAACTTGTTACAGCCATGATGAATGCGGGTACTAAAATATCACAAATGTGAACTTATATTTATACCTTTTTTTGTAAACAAAACCAAACCACCCAGCTAGCACACAACGTAATCACAACGTTGGTTAAAGGTTGTGGGAAAGTTAAGTCGGACCTAACTTTCACACAACATTGACACAACTTTGGCACGGAATATGTGGCATGATAACGTTGTACGAACGTTGTATTAACGTTGGCATTTAACGTTAATTATGCCGTGAATTGTTTTAGTAATGAACGTTGTATGAACGTTCTATTAACGTTGGGATTTAACGTTACTTTGGGATTGAATTGCTTTGCGCAATAAACGTTATATGAACGTTGTATTAACGTTGGGATTTAACGTTAACAAGACGCCTGCTCAGGCGTTCACTTGGGCTACTGATTTGGGGGCAAGGCATGCAAGCGAATATGAAGCGAGTTCGGACTTTCGTTTTATTGCCAATGAATCGCTGTTGGAAAAGTTTACCGAGACCTGTAAACCTGCAAACCATTGCAAAGATTCTCTCCAAGATGAGAGAAACACAGATGAGAGATCAATCATGAAGACGGAAAGAACAGCCAAGGACAAACATATTATTACTCGGGCCTCCCCCCTTGGGGGGAGAGCACGAGTCTTAGAAAGGGCTCTGTTTATTTATTTATTTTTGGCAATGTCGCGAAATGGCAATTATTGCATCATTGTTGACTAAATTAGTAGACTAGTGAGCGAGACTATGAATGTGGGATTACTACACATGCGCAGTGAAGTTATCCCCAAAACAATTTTGCCCCCCGCAGTCGTTTTTAGGGAGGCTAATTATTGCATCATCCCGATCAACCTCTTACCCAGGCTTTCCACAAACACTGCGTATATTTCTGATTTATTTACTCATCTGATCTGACACCTTTCTTCGAGTGCTCTTCACTGAAAATCTTTGATGTGGCTGGCAAGTATCTTGATCTTATATACGCTCACAATCCAGATCGCTTTTGAAACGGGTTGGTCTACGATTTCGAGAACCTGTACTCGATCAAATTATATGTTTCCATACGCTTTTTGTCTACTAAATGTTTAATAATTTAATATGAGACTCAACATATGAATGCTTGCATATGAATGCTGTATGGAAATATGTTAACTGTTCTGAGGTAACTGTAATATTTTTATAAGCTTTGTTGCCTGTATTGTTTATTGTTATGTAATTATACAAAATAAAGTCGATGCTACAGTTTATTGTTTCATATTATACCAAGTAGAAGTACTATTATTAAAGTATGCAATGTTGCTATATATCGAATTAATTACCCTGTTTCACTTGATATTGTACCAGTAAGCTTAAATGGGGCTCCAAAATGTTCTGGGTTATCAGTAAGTTTGTATCGATTGTTCATATATGCGAATGCTTACAAATGAACGTACAGTATATAAATCTCTGACAATCATTGTTGCCATTGAGTAACCCTGTTTCACTCGATATTTTACCTGTAAGCTTAAATGGGGCTCCAAAATGTTCTGGGTTATCAGTAAGTTTGTATCGATTGTTCATACATGTATTATTATACACAAATGCTTACAAATGAACACACAGTATATAAATCTCTGACACCCATACCAACTATCAAGATCAAGGAGTAAAGAGTTTGTTGTTGTTTGACCTTGCTACTGCCAGCTAAATGCATGGTTTGATTTACTGCCATGCCTTATACACTGAGAAAAAGATTAACTGATTTAATGCTTGCTCAAACTGAACCTGTTTGCCGGACTGACCATATGAATTGTTATTACATGAGCACAGGCCGGCTCGCTTGCCAGGCTGACCCTGTTGACTAGAACTGGATTAGGTCAGCAAACAGGATGGCTCATTTGGTGGGGCAGACTTCTCAGTAAGCCAGCTTGGATCTGAGCCAACTCACCTTCATATAATCAAAGCCATTGGCCAACACTATGTTATGGGTTTGTAATGATGGAAAATTTAACCACCCCTGCACTGACAGCTGTATCATTACATGTACCATTGTACCTACAACTATAGATTTGTGTATATTGAATTCAAATCACTGAATTTGCCTACAATATATGTCTTTCAACAAGCCACAACCTCAAGTAGCCCGAGTTAACGCCTAGCGGGCGTCTTGTTAATTATACTGTGTTGACATTTATCCTGTGAAACTCTGTAATATTAATCATGAAATATTGTGTTTTTGTCCGATTTAAATCAATTCTATATCGAAATGATCACTTGAATCTGGCGAATCGAACGCTGTAGGTTTCGTCTACTTAAAATGTGAAGATCAGATGTTATATGAGAAAATGCGTATTAGCGATTAAAGCGAGACTCGTCTCTAAAATCAAAGGACGGTAAAATCAAATGACAAATGGCTTCAAGATCTATTCGTTGTTTACCCGATGATTTAATGCTCTTATGTCCATTAAACCGATGTAATTTCGTAACAGATATGTTTCGTATACCTTGCCGTTGTTTTTTATATAAATTTTGACACACGAAGACCTTCAATCGAACAGATATTAGAAAAAATAACATTGCCGCGTCGGGTATTATATCACAACAGCATCAGCATGTTTTATAGTGCCTGTCACTTCATTTATCACTTCATCAATGTTCTTCATTCTTCCATTTACAGCAATTGAGCAACATATTTCAGTACAATTTAGTAGCACATTTAAACAGTTTGATCGATTCAATAAAACATGTAAACATAGATTTGATCGAGTACACATCAGCGTGACCGCGGAACAACCTGTTTCGAAATCGCTCATCTTTTACTTTTAGTGTAGGTCTACCGCTATCGGTGTCTGCGATTGTAAGTAGTGTGAGCATGTTTATTATTAATATACTTGCCAGCCACATT